>CM035406.1:81078354-81268354 GCA_020310875.1 Ceratopteris richardii
AGGCTTCAACATGACTCTGTGCTGATAAATGTGCGGATCTAATCCCTTCATATCTTTGTAATCCCATGCAAAGACGTCTGAGAATTCGCGAAGAAGTCGAATAAAGTGAGCTTTAAATGATTCCGGTAAGTTTTGCCTTATCTTTACAGGTCGCGGATGATCTTCGTCTCCTAGATTGTACGTGGTCAACTGGTCTTTGGGGACATAAAACTGTTGCGGTTCCTCTGTATCGTCTGTTGACTTGAACAGCGATTGTAATTCATCATCATATGTTGGGACAGTATCTTCCTGCTTAGCTTTTTCGGTGATAGGTACTATTGTACAAACTGAAGTGTTCCAGTTATCTATAACGGACTGTAGATCAACAGTCCCTAAAGACATTAAATCAGCGTTATTCTTCAGAAATTCCTCTTCTTCATCATCTGGTAGTCCATCTAACATGTGGACTGGTTCAGCAAAATATGGTCTAGCGTGAAGTTCGGAAGGTTGTATAGCATCTAATTTTACCAAATATCTACGGTTGGCATCTTTGAACGTAAGCTCTTGAGCAGACCAGTCCTGTATTACCTTCGCATGCTTCAGCCAAGGTTGGCCGAACAGAAGGTTGTAATCCAAAGTGGATTCCAGTAGATCTAGTATAACAAAGTTCATTTTGAAGGTCGTACCTTGTAAAGTAATGGGTACATTCCGCACAAGTCCTACGGGATGGACTCTAGATTGATCTGCCATTCTGACAAAAAAATGAACTGGTTCGATTTCGGTCCATCCTAACCTTTTGCATAAGGTTGTAGTCGCAATGTTAACACCAGAGCCTCCATCAATCAATACCTGCGTAATTTTATGATTCTTATACCATACTGTAATCAAGGGAACTGAATGGTCAACCGTAGAATCATGTTCCGGTTGCACTGCTACTATTGCCGGAATACAAGAAGGCACTGGACTGAATTGTTGCTAGAACTGTTGTCGAATCCCAGGTACTAATGCCAGAAGTTGGCCTAGAGGCAGGGTGATAGATGCCTTGGATAAAATTTTCCAGGCCTGTTGAGATTGGTTGTCCTGCTCCTTTGAACTTGAGGTCTCCACTGATGCAGACGAATCTGCTGTTATGTCTACTGCTGATGATGGCTCCGCTGCTGCTTCCTTTTGTTGTGTTCCTTCCTTTGTCGACGAAGCCTGAGTCACTGGAATAGGTTCTAGGAACACTGGTGGTTCTGTTGCGGTCCAGTGACTAGCCTTGTTATACATCCTATGTTGTTCTCGTATCCCAGGTTCGAATATTTCTGCTGCCGGCTGCAGTTGTTTACCGGATCGGGTCTGGACTGTAGCAGTCTATGTTTCTACGGGTGTGATTTGTACCATGTTGGCCATTGGGTTTTGTCGCTCCTTCTTCCTTTGATCATACTCAGCTGCATCTTTGCAAAACCTTCTAATGTGTCCGAATTCACCACAGAAATGACAGCGTGGCGGTGGTAAATTGGGATTTTCCGGTGGTGGTCCGTTCTGCCAACGGTTTGCATTATAATTGTTGTTCCTCTATCCTCGGTAGTTCCGATATCCCTGTGGTTGATTGTTTCTCAGTTGCGGAGGCACATAGTGATTCGCTGGTTGTCCATATTCTTGAATAACTGCATTGACCGTTGCTGTTCCCTGTACTCTGGCGTTGTAGACACAGTTTCCGGTGGTGTGTCCGGCAGTGTTGCAGATAGCGCAAAACGTTTTATTTAGTGCACAATTGGCACTAGTATGACCTGAATTTTTGCATGTGACGTAGTATACTTGTCTGGTTATATCTTCAGCCATATTTTTGTTTGTTTTTAACCACTCCAGATCTTCTGTAAATCCACCAACTTTGGATTCCAGTTGCAGAGCCATGGCAATGACTGCATCCAGCGTCATAGCTCCAACACATCTTATGATCATGATCTGTTTCAGTTGTGGGGTTAAGCCATTGATGAACCACTGAGTGATGACATCATCAGGTAAGTTAGCGTGGGCCTGTGGTATCTGTCGTAAGTGTGTTCTAAAGAGCGTAGCATACTCCTGGACAGTCTAATTTGCCTTCTGTCGGTTGTTTTGCAAATAATCAAAGATTACGGCGGGATTCTTCTTTAGCCTGAATCGTTGCAGAAAAGCGTCTCGTACTGCGTCATAGGTACCGAAATGATTAATATCGTATTCTGTAAGCCATCTAGCTGCTTCATTGACCAGTGTAGATTGAAAAACAATGGCCTTATATGCCTGATCCGGTGGATGGTTAAGAACTGCATAACTTATTTCAAAAGTACGTACGTGAGCGTCCGGATCATCTCCTGGGAATCCACCGAATTTCGTGTATGTTACTCCTGTTGGAGGCGGCCTTGGTTGACATAATGGTTGTTGCTGTTGTTGTCCGTTCATTGTGAGTGTATTAGGCCTTCCTTTTGTATCTCGAGGTTGGTTGGATGAACTATCGGAACTTGTATCGCCGGATGGTGTGCCTTCCGGTGTACTGTTTTTACTTAGAATGCGTCGGATTTCTGCTTCAAACAGCTTTCCTTCCTTCTGGATGTCCAATATCCAAAATCTTTCTTCCAAGCACGCTGATTGGGCTGAGGATTCCGCAAAAAATGCTAAGCCTTTGCCTACAGTTGGTGATTCTATTACTGGAATATCATCGGAATGAACCGAAATTGTGCCAGAATGCAGTGTTTTTCCGCTTTTACCGATCTCTTTTCCTAGAGTGTTTCTGATCGTGGATAATTCTGAATCTTTATCCAAGATTGTTAAACTGGTTTCCAGCGGCATCTTGGTAGATTCTGGAATTACTATATCTTCAATAGGCTGGGTCAAAGTATCACCAGAATGTACCAAAGGCGTTGATCGTTCCACCGGAATATGACCGGAATTAATTCTAACGTCCTTAACTTGCTTGACCACTGGGTCAGACCCCGTTATACCTTCTTCTCCTAGGGTTGTCTTTAGCACTTTACGTGCTCTAGCCTTATGGTTCTTAGGATACGTTTTGCCAAATCGAGTAACCGGCATGTATCATTGCGCAGTAGCACTATCTGAGCACTTTGCAACAATCTGGCTCTGTTGCTACTGTTAGTCAATCAAACGATAAACGTGATGTTTGATTCTGACAAACAGCTAGCACTCTAATGCCACTTTCCCACAGATAACTGGTAGTCTGATGCCACTTTCCCACAGATAACTGGCAGTCTGCTGCCACTTTCCCACAGATGGCACCAAATGTTAGCCGTTGCGGCTACAGACTCTGATTTCGGACTCCGAATACTTAAGAATGTTGGGCGTCTCGCACCTCGACCATTACAGATACTAGTCTTCCTGTGATTGGAATCAACAATGAACGCAGACTACTGTATCGAACTTGGTCCCTTACAGGAAATGTTAACACGCAAAAAGTTCGAGGCTGCTTTTCACATTCCCTTATTCAGCATAAAGACTGACAAACAACCCACTGCAACTTAACAACACTCAGAGACACACTCAACCATTACCGAATAGATTCGTAACACAAGACTACCAATTCGTAACTCTGCACTACAGTGCAAATAAACGACTAGACGGAGCACAGAATAGAACAGAACAGAACAGAACAGAGTAGAGTTTAATCTTCTCAACGACATACACACTTCAAACAGTACGCTTACAATTTCCCAAAAACGGGCTCTCGGCCACTCTTTTCTCATTGCCTTATATAGAAGATTTTTACAAGGGTGCGCGAATCTTTAGTTACCTGCGCGTATCCCGAAAGGTTCTTTTACATTTAAGACGCGTGTCCTAGTACATTTGTCCTTGTTCGGCGGACGTCTAACAGGGTAATGGTTGAGGTATGGGTTTGATTTTTTTTGTCTACAATTTTGTACTTTGTTTCAACTAAGGCATGATGTGTTTGGTTAAATTTTGAGCAATTGTCAACATTGAGAGCATATTCTTGGATAAGAGCATACTCATCAAGAGAAGAAAGAAGAATAATATGGGAATTAGAATTTTTTTGAAGACATAACTCTAACTCCTCAATAGTAGAGAAACAATGAGAATTCTCAATCACATGCTCAATGTTCTCATCATGTTCCATGATTTTGTTGGTTTATTACAATCACTACAAGCATGCACATGACCCTTAGTAACAATAGGTTTCTTTCTAATTGAAAATCCATTCTTAGGATGATTCTCTCCTACCATCATGACTTGAAGTGATTGCATTCATTCCATCCTTAGACTTAATTCTAGCTAGGTAAACCCATCATCCATGGCTTTAGTTTCCATACGACTCTCACAAATAAAGGGCTGACCTAAGAGAACTTCATAGGAGCGGTTATCTTGAATAAAAAAGTGAAATTCTTTTGTGATTCCTCCTATGGATATGGGCACACTAACACAAGCTCCATACATGGTACCTACACCATTATCTGTGGTTCTCATACGCCATCCACAATCTTTATCTATTGGACATCGAAACTTATCTCTTGAAATCACATTGATTTCTGAGACGGAATCTACTAATGCATTTATAGTATAGTGTTCTTATCATTTCCTATTTTAACATGCAACTCTGATGTTCCTCTAGACCAAAATTTCCTTTTAAAGTGACTTTCAGGCTTGTTTTCATGACTTTCATGGTCAGGATGAATAGGTCCTAAGAATTTTTTATTAACATTTACTTCATCATCGTCAAGGTCATCTTCATTAGATTCATCAAATTCTAAGGCTTCCATCATAGCTTGATTGATTTAGAGAATCTTGCATCTCAGTATCTAGATTACACCGAAACCTCTTCCTTTTAATTAGGCCAATAAAGTTATCTTCAAAAATAGGCTTTGCAATAGAGAAAACTTGATCTAAAGACATAGCCACTTGAGTCTTAAGCAAAATGTCATCTAAAATCTCCATAGGATCTATTTTTATCTCAATTTTTGAAATCAAGATGGCTTTAGGTTTTCTCTTTGGTTTTTTTTGGTTTTTGCTCAGGATCTTGTTTTTATTCATGTTCTTGTGTTTGGTCTTCAATTTGTTTTGATTGTTCTTGTTTATCTAAAGGCTTTGGTTCGGGTTTTCTTTGCTTTGACTTCTTCCCTTTTTGTTTATCTTCTTGTTTTTGTTCATTGGGTTGTTACTCTTGTTTTTTATCTTTGGGTTGTGATATTTCTCTTAGCTCTATGATTGTTTCTATTCCCTCTGAGGTTTGTTTTCGAGTCACTCTTCTTTCACTATGCTCAGTTTCATCTCTTTTTTGTTTTTCTTCTACATTGGATATGTGAGAAATAAGAGATTGATCTTCTATCGGTGACTCCCAAGCTATTAATCTCCTAATCTCATCTCGTGCTCTTACTAAACGCTCTATGGAAAAGTCAAATTCCTTTGTGGGTTTAGTTTATTCTGCTTCTTATTCATCAAGAGCTTCTAGTTTCACCCCTCTAGTTCCTGCATCCGTTATGGTTATATTTTCATAGTGCTTTTTCATTCCTCCCTTACCATAATATCCTTGCAAAGGTAGCCTAGATCGATAGTCACAGATTTTCTTGTTTATGTCTATTACTAGTCATTGCTCCTTAGCGGCCTTCAATAGCTCACAATCTCTCAAGAAGTGCTCTAATGAATCACACCAAGGGCACCTACGAGGATCACACACAAAACCATTTTGATTAGCTTGTGGTGGGGAATTTTGAAATTGAGGATTATGTTGATAAGGAATTGCTTGAATATGATAATTAGGATTTTGATAAGGCAATTGATGTATTTGAGGAGCTTGGGCAGCAACATGTGGTACTTGAGGTGCAAGAGGAGCTTCCATAGTATACGGTTGATGATTTTGAATATTTTGATTTTGAGGATTTTGAAAAGTTGAGAACTTGAGGGTACATGTTTTGATACATTTGAGGATTTTGCACACAAGGAAGAGGATTTTGCATTGAAGTATTATGCATTGGAGGAACTTGATATGCTTGATTAGGAGCTACTTGTAGATTTTGATTGGGAGCTATAGCATGATGATTAAGCTCTTGAAAAGACATTGGTTTCTTTTGATTTTGGAAAGTTTTGATGTAATTAGATTGTAAAGCATCTATAGTCTTGGCAAATTGGATTGTGTAGCAATAAGACTTTCCGTTTGCTTAGTGAGAATTTCCACTTGAGATTGTTCAACTACACTTTTATTTGGCTCTACTTTAAAAGCTTGAGTAGGCTCCATCATTTGAGGAATAGGAGTAGAGTCCAAAAGCATAGCATGGGATTGTTCTCTAACTTTCTCCTTAGTTTGTTGAAGACTAGCCTCAGGAAGACTAGTTTGCTCATAAAGCATGGATTGTCTTTGATGTCTATGGGCTACAGCCTCTACTACTTTACGAAATTTCTGCCAATTGTCAGTAAGACCATAGAGCTTATCCAACTCTTCTAATCGCCATTCAACTTCCCTACGAGTTTCAAGATGCAGAAGCCTAAGAAAATTGATCACAAGATTAGGTTCCAAAGTTATCTTATCCTCATTAGGAAGTTTTTCATAGCATCTAATATACTCATTTTGTAAGTGAGTAATAGAGCTACTAAGCTTTGGGGAATTGACCCATTGTAAGAATCCATCCCGATTATGTTGGCTATAATCTTCAAGATAGAATTCTTTGAGCATCTCCTTTCTAAAATAACTCCAAGGAAGACTATCATATTGAGTGACACAGTTTATGATAGAGCTATCAACAATTCGTTCAAAGAATGATATTAAGAGATCTTCGGGAAGACAAAAAATCATAGCTCGCTCTTCAAAAAAATCTAACTAGCTTGTAATGTTGATGCCATTGAATTTTCGCTTCTCTCTCAACATAGAAGAGACTATTCTTTGGCCTTTTTTCTAAAAATAAGGGATTTCAATCCTTCCTCCATCTTATGTGAATAAACAAGTGATGCACGATGTTCTAGATCTCTCACAAATGCGTTTACTTGACGACAAAGATGTGCACGATATTGTGAGAAATCTAGTGTAACACTCAGGAATGATGATGATATGATGAAGATGAAAAATATGAAAAAAAGGATATGGATCACAACCTCCCAACAAGATCAGAAGCAAATGCCACGAAGTGTTTCACGTCGTGTTCAAATGTGCAGGTGATTGCAATCCGAGTGGATCGGGTCGAGTTGCGGCACACATATGAAAGGGGAACATATGGATGTATGCATGATGAGAAAAAAAAAGAAAACCACAGACATGAATCAACTTTTGAAAGGAAGAATGGTCCACGAATGGGGCTTCTTCTATACTTTCAAAAATTAATTCATAAGCATGGGTTCTTGTGGATGTATGCATGATGAGAACAAAAAGAACACCACACACATGAATCAACTTTTGAACAAAAGAATGGTCCAAGAATGGAGTTTCTTATACAATTTTAAAATTGAATCATATGCATGGGTTTTTATGGGTGGTATGAATGCATGTAGGTCATGATGTATAAATCAATAGAAAATTTTTCTCTCAACCTCAATGGATCATTGTCACTTGTTCAACGCATGATTGCGGAGCCTTCTCACACATAGAAAGAGATAGAAGACATGTAGAAACATATAAGAGACAAAGAGACAAGAGACATGAATTAGAAGATATTGTTATGACATACATATACATGAATGTTGTGAAACATCAAGCTAAGCATTCTACTGGTCAAAGGTGGTCCGCATGACCCTCTCACCATGAGAGTTCAATCGAATGTCACACGTAAGAGGATAGGTTCCACTTCATTGAGCCTATGTCTTTCTAGGATCGTAATGTGTTTCTAAAGAAGTCTAAGACTCATAAAACCAGCTCTAACTCACTAACATGCTCCATTGAGGGTGAGAAAAGAAAGAGAAACTCGGTTTATGACCCTATCCTAGAGTGGAAGCCTAATTTAAAATTGAATCTAGGAACTATGCTCTTACTAGCCCACCTTGGATTCTCACATGCTCAACTGAGGGTGATCGTCTCAAGGAAACCATGTGCTAGAAAGGGCCCTATGGATGCCTAACAATGATGCTCTAGGATTTTGGAGGGGGGTTTATATAGTTTTTTGAATGAATTTGGGCCCTTGGATCTAGAGAAATCAACTCGCAACCCTAAGATCAATTGCTTTTCATTACAACCATTGGATTTATCAAATGGATGTCTAAGATTGGTTCTTTACATGATATCTAGGGCAAAGGGGGGTAAATAGGCACCTTCATTCTCCACCATTGGATCTAGGGCTGATCTGGACTGTCCGATCAGTACTAACATCAATTTGGATAAGTTAAGCTACTATTTTTGGAGAAATTTTACACTATTCATCTTTAATCATCCAAAAAGCTTATCCAATGAAAAAAACTCGTGGATCCTTCTTTTTTTATGCTTTAGTGCATCTCCACACTTGAATGTGAGCTCATCCTGATCGAAAAATAACATAGTTCAATCATTGTTTGCCATGTGGTAGCCCTTCAAGCCTTCAATTTTCTTATTCTAGGAAGCTACGGTGACCTTAAAAACTGGATTTTGTGCTCTTTGACCCTTCAAATATCCTTCGATGAAGAAGAAAATTTGTAGGGCTATGTTTTGAAAGGTCTCCTTCAGGAATATGCAGAAAAAACTCCCATCCAAATCTCCCTTATACACGTTTGACTTCATTTGGAAGTTTGCAAGGTGGCATTAAGGTGCCTTGGAAGCTCTGATAGCGTTGAAAGTTCTTACAAATATGTAGGCACATATGATCTTTATACATGTCAAACCATATGGCTAACATAAATTCCTATACAACATTTTATAGGGTCTAAGTGGAAAAATTACATTTTTTACAAAATGACCTAATTTCAAAAGTTTGAACACCTTTGACCACTACTATAGATTTTCTTGATTTCTTCCAAAATTTGCATGTGAACTCCCTTTGAGACTTTTGATGCATCTTGGAATTCTCAGGGAATTGAAGCTACCTTCATCGAATGTGTTTCCTGTAGGACTTCATGAATGAGAGAGGAGAGAAAATCTGGACGACACCGTGGTCTTCATATCTTCATCACAATGAGCATCTGAGAGAGGTGTAAGCAATTAGCATCGATATGATCCGAGACGTTTCAGCGCATGTGAGTTATAGCATCATGGAATATGGATGTTAGAGACTATATGTTGTTATTTTGGGAGTAGTGTGAGGGCGTTAATGTAATCTTTAGATGTTGTCAGATCAAGCACAAAACATATAACATTTAGTGAGCATCATTGTCAGAAAGCTTGAGATTTGGTCACGAACAAGAGCGCAACAGAACATCAAAGATAAAAATGTCTTAGAACAACATGAAATTGGAATAAAAGAAAGTTCATGAGGGTCAGATCATATGTGTTATAAGATAAATCATATATTCGCTCTCTCTCAGATCAATCAAAACCATGGTCAACAACACGTGCAATTAAATCGATCATCAATCCTCAAATTCAGTAGAGATTCCAGAGTATCGGATGCTTTTAGCGTTCCTTATAGATCGAGAGAGAGAGAGAGACGTGATATTTATAGAGAAAACTTTCGTGAGTTTATTTTTAGCGTTCCTTACTTTTGTGAGTTTTTGTGGGTGGTATGAATGCATGTGGGTCATGATGTATAAATGAATAGAAAATTTTTCTCTCAACCTCAATGGATCATCATCACTGGTTCAACGCATGACTACGGAACCTTCTCATACATAGAAGGAGATAGAAGACATTTAAAAACATATAAGAGACTAAGAGACAAGAGACATGAATTAGAAGATATTGTTATGACATACATAAACATGAATGTTGTGGAACATCAAGCTAAGCACTCTACTGGTCAAAGGTGGTTTGCACGACCCTCTCACCATGATAGTTGAATCGAATGTCACACGTAAGAGGATATGTTCCACTTCATTGACCCTATGTCTTTCTAGGATTGTAATGTGTTTCTAAAGAAGTCTAAGACTCATAAAACCAGCTCTAACTCACTCACATGCTCCATTGAGGGTGAGAAAAGAAAGAGAAACTCAGTTTATGACCCTATCCTAGAGTGGAAGTCTAAATTAAAATTGAATCTAGGAACTATGCTCTTACTAGCCCACCTTGGATTCTCACACGCTCAACTGAGGGTGATCGTCTCAAGGAAGCCATGTGCTAGAAAGGGCCCTATGGATGCCTAACGATGATGCTCTAGGATTTTGGAGGGGGCTTCATATAGTTTTTTGAATGAATTTGGGCCCTTGGATCTAGATAAATCAACTCTCAACCCTAAGATCAACTGCTTTTCATTACAACCATTGGATTTATCAAATGGATGGCTAAGATTGGTTATTTACATGATATCTAGGGCAAAGGGGGGGAAAATAGGCGCCTTCATTCTCCACCATTGGATCTAGGGCTCATCTAGGCTATCGGATCAGTGCTAACATCAATTTGGATAAGATAAGCTACTATTTTTGGAGAAACTTTACATTATTGATCTTTGATCGTCCAAAAATCTTATCCGATGAAAAAAACTCGTGGATCCTTCTTGCTTTATGCTTTAGTGCATCTCCACACTTGAATGTGAGCTCATCTTGAGCGAACAACAACATGGTTCAATCATTGTTTGCCATGTGGTAGCCCTTCAAGCCTTCAATTTTCTTATTCTAGGAAACTATGGTGACCTTGAAGACTGGATTTTGTGCTCTTTGGCCCTTCAAATATCCTTTGATGAAGATGAAAATTTGTAGGGCTATGTTCTGAAAGGTCTCCTTTAGGAATATGCAGAAAAAGCTCCCATCCAAATCTCTCTTATACATGTTTGACTATATTTGGAAGTTTGCAAGGTGGCATTAAGGTGTCTAGGAAGCTCTGATAGCCTTGAAAACTTTTACAAATATGTAGCCACATATGATCTTTATATATGTCAAACCATATGGCTAACATAAATTCCTATAGAACATTTTATAGGGTCTAATTGGAAAAATTACTTTTTTTACAAAATGTTCTAATTTCCAAAGTTTGACTAGCTTTGACCACTACCCTAGATTTGCTTGATTTCTTCCAAAATTTGCATGTGAACTCCCTTTGACACCCTTGATGCATCTTGGAATTCTCAGGGAATTCAAGCTACATTCACCGAATGTGTTTCCTGTAGGCCTTCATGAATGAGAGAGGAGAGAAAATCTCGACGACACCGTGGTCTTCATATCTTCATCACAATGAGCATTCGAGAGAGGTGTAAGCAATTAGCATCCATATGATCTGAGAAGTGTCAGGGCGTGAACATAATCTTTAGACGTTGTCAGATCAAGCACAAAACATATAACATTAAGTGAGCATCATTGTCAAAAAGCTTGAGATTTGGTCATGAAGAAGAGCGCAACAGAACATCAAAGAGAAAAATGTCTTAGAACACCATGAAATTGGAATAAAAGAAAGTTCATGAGGTCAAATCATATGTGTTATGAGATAAATCGTATATTCGCTTTCAGAACTTCTCCGCGTTGTCTCTCTCTCCGATCAATCAAAACCATGGTCAACAACACGTGCAATTAAATCCATCATCAATCGTCATATTAGTAGAGATTATTAGTGATCGAGAGAGAGAGACGTGATATTTATAGAAAAAACTTTTGTGAGCTTATTTTTAGCGTTCCTTAGTTTTGAAGACTCGTGTATTTACACATTTATTTATCATGCATACTTCGCATATACAATTCTAACTCACACATTCTTATTCATACTCATACAAGCGCGCGCGCGCGCACACACACACACACACACACACACATATATATATATATATATATATATATATATATATATATATATATATATATATATATATAATTTTGAATGGCTTATAACATAGTCTAGCTTTAACATTCTCATCATCTACGTGTATTTTGTTTTCCTTGTACGTACATCTGTAATAAAGATCTTTTTCAACGGTTCTTGAAGAGTAATTTTCATATTATCATTAGAGCCCAGTTCAATCTTGAAAGAAGGGAATTGAAATCATTAAATTTTATCATAGTAAGACGTTCCATTTTAACAAATCGAAGCAAAGCTTTGAGTAAATTTTTTACTATCTCTTATGTTGGTTTGTCGACCTTACCCGCCCACCAATCTTTAAAGTATACTTGCAGGTTTTTCCTTTGAATTTCTTCCTTATATCTCAACATGCCTCTAATTTTTTGTAGTCCCATCAAGTATTGATATTTCCCTTCATTTACTTCCTCCTTAAGATGCCAAAGCCTCCAAAAGAGCTTCTCACTCCTCCTCCACCAAACATTGTGAATCATCTTGTGAGTCTTGACCAGAATTTGATGGGTGTTCTCAGTCGTAGCCCTCCAACTTTTGGCTAGTGCAGAGTCGTTGGAAAATGTTGAGCTCCAAATGAAGGTAATTTCCTGATGGATAGAGGGAAGGGAGTAGGATGTCTGGAAAGTAGGAAATAAAGGTTCCTTCCTGAATTTGGAAATCGGTTTAAATGTGAGAATAAAAGGGTAGTGGTCTGATATGGCGAGGTCTATGCATTGGGAGATGGCTAGTTGGCCCCATTGATGGATAATGTTAAGTGCAATATAGCTTCTATCAAGTCTTGCTTTCCACAAGTCATCCCTGATTGGAGGTTTCACCAAGAGAAGCCATTCATATCTTTAATCTCCACTAGGTCCAAGTGGATCTTGATTTTGTCCCAGATATTTTTCTCCTAATCGTTAATGGTATGCACCCTGTTGTCCCATGAAAAGGGTCTTCCACCATGTTGAAGTCTAGCAAAGCATCATGTTGTGGGAAAGTGAGTCCAAAGAGACCCATGTTGAATCCTCTCCGACTCCCTGTTTGGGCATACATGTAGACCACAGTGAACTAGAGGGAGCCCCCTAAGAAGCTAGCAATCATGCGATGTTTCTGATCCTCACAAGAGTTGACTAATCTACCATACCAAAAGTTATTTATTCCAATAGTCGTGCCACTCACCCCTCTCGGGTTGGAAGTGGTAACCCAAACATGAGTCAAAGAGATGCATTTGAGTTGTTTTTGAGGTCCTCTCCATCAATTTTAATCTCTTCAATAGATATGAAATCCAGGTTTAGGCTATTATCCCAAAACCAATGGCCAATCTTCTTGGGTTTGTCGTTTTTCCTAAAAAACAATGGGTCTTCCATGGCATATCCAATGGTTGTTTCCCCTTAAGAGACACCTTCTAGGAGATTGAATTTACCACTTTTTTGGGAGTGTCGATCCAATGGCGGAGCTCTCACTATCTGGGTTGTCTTCATTGCTAGTAGAGAATCATCCTCTTTACTAGTGGCATAGCCATCTTGGTTATTTTCTTTGTTGGTGTTGATCTCTAAGGTTTTACCTTTGGTGTCTACCTCATAAATATTCCCTCCTAAAAGTCCAACTCCTTGATCTCCTTTTCCAGGTTGTAGTACAAGTTATTTAGAGGAGCCACGACCATGGTGTTCATCTCAGTGGACCCTCGAGGGCTTCTTTTCTTTCTACGTCTAACTTCTTTGAATCCTTCTGAGTCTCTCTCTCAGACCCTAGTGTCTTTATCTTCCTCAACAATAGGCAAACGATCTTGCACCCTAGTACTTATGTGATCTTCTTTTGGTGGCTTCTTTGTTCCGATTGTTTTTAGAGGTGTTCTATTTTTTAGGACACTCTCTAATCTTGTGTCCTTGAAGGCCACAGTGAAGACAAGCATTTGGAAAATTCTTGTATGTGATTTCTTGGTCCTAGACCTCCTCTTCCCCTAAGTCTATGGAAATCCTCGACGAGAGGGCTTTGCTAAGATTAGTCTCAATGCTGTTTTGCGGGTGCCATTGCGCGTTGAAGGAATACTTTGCTCATTTGTAGATGAAGCCCCCCACACCCTACCTCGAGGCCAGCGGTCGACCAATGGGTGCTACAATATTTCTTAGGAAGTCACAGAGGAAAAAATGAAGTTTAAGAAGTTCAACCCAAAGCAGGTAGCACACGGGTTTAGACTTGTTTGGGACAAATCCTAGGAACCACTTAGAAAGGCATAAGGTTGACCTCCAAACTTGCTAGGTGCCCACGCCTAGCGCCTAAAATGCCATCTCCTCATTCTCGAAGACCAAAAGTAAGTTGTTTGCTGGCAAAGACGGACATTTACTCACTATCAAACTAGGGGAGAACCACTCCTTATGAAGCTTGAGATGCATGAACTCTAAAGGGGGCCTTGGGCTGAACAGTTGACCAATAAGGTACATTTTCAATAACTCTTCTTGCTTCATCAAGATAAATTCCTTGCTTAAGGATACCATTGGGGTAGCGAAACCGGGAGGATCCCCGTCAGCCTCACGAGAACTGAACACCGGTGGGGGTCTCACATTGCTAACCACCAAGGAACGAAGCAATCCGGCCATAGGAGCCTAGAGTAGACAAACAAACAAGACCAAGGGAGGCCAAACCGTTCATCGCATGGACATGCTCCAAGAGAAGAGATAAAAAGAGCACCACAACAGAGCTACCTCGCTAGTGACAACACAAAGTCAACAACAAATTCTTGTCATTGCTCTCCTTCACACGTCTCAAAGATGTCTCATCAAAGGCATGTTGTTCGACAACTTCAGATCTTCTCTTGTCTTTTGCTATTGATAATCATCTTTTTATCATTTGTGAGCTCGGAGTTTACTTTTTCTCAATAAATCCTTAAAAGCTCTCACGTTCTACTAATAACTTTCTCCTCTTTTAAAATCTCCAACTTGAGGCTGTCAATGTCCCGATTTGCTGGCCTGGTGGTTGGGCCTCTCGCCTCTTGAGGCGTGGGCGAGGGTTCAACCCTTGGCAGCAACATGTAGGGACATATGAATCCCAGAAACTGTTGTATGTGGCTCTTGGTCACCGTTTGACCATCCCCGCGGTAGTTGTGACCGCCGTTCAACGCAGTCTTGTAAACCCCTGTTCTTGTGGGATAAGGGGGGTCCCATGGGTACAATGTCCTTCCTTGTACGGTTGCAATTTCAAAGTTAAAGTCAGGGGGAGTAGGCCTCGGCGGAACCTCCATTAAAAAAAAAAAAAAAAAAAAAAAAAAGAACTCGAGGCTGTGAAAGCGGCTTACTTCCATGAAATAGCTAAAACCTCCAACTTCCGGCGGTCAAACGGGCTTCCTTCCACCATTAAATGTGCATGCTCAAACCTGACCGCTAGAGAGAGAATACAAAACCTACCGCTAGAGAGAGAATACAAAACCTAGAGCGAGATTGTCGCACGATAGACAGGACACTTAGAGTGTCGCGATAGAAAACACTTGTATGATAGACAAAACACATCATACAAAACACATAGAAAACACTTGTATGAGATATACATACATGTCATATCTATTGAACAGTATTGCGCTTTGGTACTCGTAGTGATTGCCATTAATATCCACGGTGTAATTCTTCTAGGACTGTCTGTTATCAATCTGAAGAAAACAAGGAGAGCTACTACTTGATAATTGCGCTATTATTCTCACTGTAGTTGAAACAAAAGTTTTGTGAAATTCTTCAATGTGAAGATGTTTTCTACACAAGTAATGCGCTAGTAAACATGTACATGTGATACAACTATACTTGAAAAACAAAGATGCATTGTGTTATGAACTTTTCTTTTTCACAGCCATCTATGAGGATAACAAAGCAGAACTCGTAAAACCTTTGTTCACGCTGACTATGATGGAGGACTCATGTGCAGATCCCAGTATATACAGAGATGGACATGGTCATAAATCGAGGTGCAATAATAAAAAGAACCGTATGTTAGCGGAGGTTAAGTGATTTGCATGATTGCTTGATCAATATCTTTGCAGTTTCATCATATTCTGCTATTTGGCATTGAAATTCGCTTTTCCCCACGTGAAACAATTATACATTTTCAGGATTGGCACGCACATGCTAGATCCCCACAACAACTTTGTGGTTTTGTTAGAAAGGTTGCATGTGGTGTGTGAGCTTGTTACAAGTACTTGAAAATTACTAAGGAACACTCAAACAGGCATATGTGTCATGGATCTCCAAGGGGAACCTATCTCTCCATCAAAAGGAGTGCAAAGGACAAATGAAATCATGAACTGTAATCCAAATTGATATTTCTTTAATCCTCACTTCATTGGGCCTAGAGACTTCACAACAAGAGATAGATGATTTCCTTAGTGTTTTTTAGAGATAGGATATGATATGGCTTTGAACCGAGTGACCTTGAGGTTTTAACATCCAAAATCAAAATAGATACTAGATGGGATCTATCTAGAGATGACTAATTGCTATTTTATTGTAAGCAAAAATATGCTATTCCATAACTTTTACACGATGACTTAAGAAGATGAATTTTTGAATGTTCTAGGAAATCATTCAGTCAAACATCATTTAATGATTAAAAAAGGATTGCTTTTGTAACAAAAGTGCATGAGTTTGAAAGATGTTTGGAGGAATTAGAACGACAAATTATTGACCTTAACATTAAAGAAGAAACACAAGTCTATTAATGAGAATCAATATGAAACTGAGGAACACAAACATGTTAATGAGAATGAATTTGAAATTGAAAAACACAAATCTATTAATGAGAGCAAATATAAAATTGATGAACATAAATCTGTTAACGAGCACGAATATGAGATTAAGGAAGAGAAATATGTTAATGAAGTCAAGTATGAATTTACATCAATAGCTAAAACCAGAACAAATGAACAACATTAAGCTTCTAAAAATAACTACGTAGAGGAGGAGGATGGTTCAACCAAAATTCTAATATTCTCACCATTCCTATATATGAAGAAAGGGGAGATGAAACCCATATATATTGTTTCTGTGAAGAGACTAATGAATCAAAAAAACCTATTCCTTCTCACAGTCTTGTTCAAGATGAAGAGATAATAGATTATAAGACGTTTTACAACATTTTACGTCTTCAATGCTTGACTTTAAGTAATGCATATAATTATTATAAAAAAGTTGTTTTCTGTATTTTGAAGAGAACAAAGATGAAGATTCATGGGATGAATATGTAGAAAAGGGTATTCATGCAAATTTCTTTTACTCACATCAAGTTCCCAATCAAAATCATGAAAAAAAGCATTTAAGTATGATTCAAGGGAACCCAAATTGGCTTTGTTCACAATCGTATTAATGTTGAAATAAATGAAATCGACCAATTTAGTGCTAAAGATTATTGGGAAAATTTCACTAATGATAGGATTGATAAACACTATGATGTGATTAAAGAACTCCCATTATTTGATTTATCATTTCCTCTTGATATAAGCATGGAATATGATGATATAGGGGAAGTGAATGATGAGATAAATGCATATTAGAGATATCGAAGTGCACAACCATATGAAAGTGCTCAACACAAAAATGAAAATTTTGAGATGCATGTGATGGATTATATCTACAGCTAGTTGCAGCAAAAGAATCTAAGGCCCTTCCTAGGACCAAAGAGTTCACTACCACGGTCCACCAAAAACTGAATTGCTCTCTGGAAAAAGAACTGAACCTATGAAATTTTGCATAGTGAAAATTGACCCTCTAAGATTTGTAAAAATCTATAGATCATTCAATTTTAACAATGTGACCTTTATCAACCTCCTTGCATAGGACAAACCAAAATCTGGCCAAATAGATAGCTTATACCTATATGTACATCTTCACACAAATATATTGTGGAATATGCAGAGATAGATCAGAGTGATTTCAAGCTCAATATACACAAGGATAATGAACACTTCAGATAAAGATTATATTAAAAAAAAAGATTACAATAAGAGCTTCAAGACGTACTATTTTACACATGAAAGAAACGACTATAGAAAGAGATATGGATGATCAAAGATCTCAACCTAAAAGAAAACTTTAGCTAGCATGGGGCTAGCCTAGCACTACATGGAATCCCGACGCATAGCGACAATTAAGGCGACACAATTTTGTTGCTATGAAATTGCGAATAGCATTGCAAGAAGCATTGGTCACAGACCGTCAGTTAAACAACGAGCAATACGATGTTTTTATCGATGTGTGGTGTGAAGGGATGTGCGACACTCACAGTGAGCATTGCTAAAGTGAAGATTTAAAAACTCATCGCATAAGTGACACTTATTTGTGTCACATAAGCGATGGTAAATAACGTCACTTATGCAATGCCAATTGCAGTGATTTTTACAATGCCTTACCATCGTTTACACGATGGCTTTTTTGACAAAAAGAATTATAATGTTGGAGGCTCTTCGATGGGCATCTTCATGCATTGGATTGAAGAGCTCTCCAATGCTCGCAATTGCACTGCGCTTATGAGATAAAACAATCGCTTGCAAAATTGTTGTTTTGTCTAATCTCTAACTTATTCTCTCTTTTTGTCTCTAGTTCTCTCTTTCTACATCTTTCTTTTTGAATTATCTCTCTCTCTCTCTCTCTCTTTATTTCAAGTTATTCAAGAAGCTAACCAAGCAAAAAATATGGCTAATTATTGTAAGTACAATTTCCATTCTTTGTATATCATTTGAATTGTGTTATTTTCATTAGTTAGCATACTCACACTTATTGATATGGACATATACACTTATACATGATGAAGATGCAGGTTCCCACATATACCCATATACACATATACACATATACACATATACACATATACACATATACACATATACACATGCACATACACACACATACATGTGCACATAGACTTACACATACACACACATACACATGCATATGCACAAACATTTCTACAACCACATAGAAAGACTTGCATGCATGCATTATTGCATATATACATACACATGCACACACATTAACATATACTTAGATACATGTATATGCACATCCACATGCATGCACATTCACATGCATGCACAGGATGCAAATGGAAATGCATCTACACACATGCATGTTTCATACATATACACATGCATATACATTGTTAAAAGCGCTTTTCGTTAAGCCACTTTTAATCTCATTTCTGGGTTCTTGGGAATGGATAGGGGTCTGAGAGTACAGAGGCCCTTTATTTAATTTTCCTAGTTTAACATTCAACTAAACAGTTAATTGTCTTCCATTTCGAGATCATCACGATGCAGTACGCTTATCACACGAATTAACAATCACGACTTCGCACAGACTTGTTAATGTTAACGTAACATTACTGTGCTAATCATTAACCATTGGGCTTTAAGAATAAGATACAGTACTCAGGATTTGAACAAACCTGCAATACTACAGCATCTGGCACGGTCGCCCAGACAAACAATCTCGCGATTCCCGTCTCTCTCTCTCCCGCCGAACACCGTGATTGCCTTTACATTAATGAATAAAAAGGTACATCTGTTTGCTACGCCTTTTTGGTGCGTGCGACTTAAGAAAACTAAAATTACATATTCCAATCCGGCGGCCTAACACTGGCACGCACGGTGGACTCGAACCCAAAAAGAAAGAAGACAACTAAGGCTCATCAATAATGCCTTGTATATACAAGGATCGGGCTAGTTTGAAAGTTCGAGTGATCTTCTGCTTCAATGAGTCCAGCATAGTCTTCAAAATGTCCGGCTCGACTAGTTGTGCATCAGTCCGAACTGAACTAACAACAAGTACCTAACTCACCAGCAATTCGGTCTGCATCTGCAAAAATGATTCCTGCAAATAAAAGTCGTTGGCTATGGCCGCATCTCTCCTCAGCTTTATTTCGGCAATTTCTGCATCAATTCTACACAATCTCTCAGCTTGAAATCCCAACTGTTTTTCTCTTTGTTTGAGTTCCTGAGCTTGATACATGATAGTTTTATAATAGGCATCCCGCTCCTTCATAATACCCGCTAACTCTTTCTTGAGCTGAATCGTCAGACCCGTCTGTGCTTCTAAGTCACGATTCTTTTGGAAAAGGTCGGCGGATATTGTCTTGAGTTCCTCAGTGTTCTGCATAGCCAAGTCGGCCATTTCTTGTGCTTTTTGTGTCACCAGCTCAAGGTCCGCACAAGTTTTTTCTAATAGATTGTCGAGAGAAACCCGAGCACCTTCCTTATCCTATACCATTTGTTTTAATTGAACTATTTCTTCATCACGCAGAGCAAGGAGAACGGTCTTCTCCTTCAACTCACCAAGTGTGTTATCCCATTGGGCAAGCATATTATCTTGCTCTGCTAACTGTTCTTGAAGTTGCTGAAGCTGAACTTGCAGTGCGTGATTTTCTGCTTTGACTGCATTAGCTTCTTCCTGGAGTGCGGCAATATCCGCTTCAAGAAAATCCACTTTGCCTTGCAATTCTTGCTGAATATTCTGAGTTGCCAGCTTGATCTGGAGGGGTAATTGCTGGGAAAATTGTATAAGGAGGCGACCCATAGACTCTAATTCGGTGAACATTATTGTCCGAGGAGGAAGAGAAGGGGGAAATTGTGATGATGAGGCCATCAGCAAATGAGGGGAGGATGGTGGCAAGTAATCTGGAGAGGATAACGGAAGGGTTGAGGCCTCGCAAACAACAGATGAAGGGCCACTAGCAAGAATTTCAGCAGCATCCGGAATGAGAGGGGGAGAAGGGAGAAGAGCGTTCGGCACCAACACGATTCTAGTCTCATTCGGATTTGTCGCCTCCATAGTTTCGATCACGGCCTCGACAGTGGCAATCACTTCCTTGATGATATCGTCTGCGATCTCTTTCATAGCGTCCTCATCCAGTTGATGAGATTCCTCCCGCGAGGAAACTTCATCGACATCTTCCATGTTGATATCCTGATCTGGCTGCTTGAGAGGAGACGATGGGACAAAGGATTCGACCTGGAGGGAGGTGGTGGTGTCATGGAAAACTTCAACTTCATGGCCCGCGGTGGAACCCTGTACCTGAGGGACCAATGCCTCTACATTTGCATGTAAAGAATTGAAGCAAATCTTCATCCTCATTGTCGTCGATCATTTGCGTAGATTCTTCATGTAACAGCATGGTATTCGGAGGTGGTTGAGTGGTTTGAATCACCGGAAAAAGGAAGGTGAGGATATGGGGTAAGCATGTGTGAGGGATATCGTTCTTTGCGATTTGCTTGGTAACCGTCACGCATTCACAGTGAATGCGCCTAAAAAAGAAGGACGTGAAATTCACACGCTCACGGGCAGCACTATCTAGCATGGAATAAAAGGGTCGGGAAATGCCGTAGGTGCGTTTTTGTAAACTTAATGCCGCGACCAAGAATTGTAGAGCAGTACGCTCTAGTTCGGGTCGGCATAGGAGGGCGAAATCATTAGATGAGTTTCGGGGAAATAGTTCCTTCATGGTGGCAAGAGGAAGGAGTGGACCATTCTCCAATCCTTCCTGAGGCAATCGGAATCCCTCAGCAAACGTATTGAGCATAACTATAGTACGGGGGTTTAAACATGTAACCGACCAACACTGCTCTGTAGCAGGTGTGGCGGCGATGGCAGAAATAATCTGCGCATGAAAGGGGTGACGCTCCACTGAATGCCAAGGCAATTCAGCGAAGGTCAACAATCCCTGAGTGCGCAAGTACTTACTCACATCTGGAGTGAGTCCCACGTGGAAAGTTGCTATATTAGCCAAAGCTTCCATGGCATGCACAAGTAGACACAAAAACACAGAGTTCACAAAGCTCGCAAACACACAAACACAATAGCGATTATCAGTGGAAAGAACAAGATTAAGTAGGAATACAGAAAAAATCAGGCGGCAAAACCCTACTCATAACGCAGTAGTGAAGAGATATCCTTTGTAAGTGCGGCATGCATGCATGAACAGAAGCAGTAACACAGAGGCGGCACTTAATCATAGTTAGATACCAAAAACGAGAAGATTACGGTCAGTGGGTCAATCGAAACACGAAGGGGTAGAAAAGAAAATTAAGTGACACTCAAAAAAGAGGAAAAAGACTAAGTACACCTTAGGGCTTATCAGACGGCTGGTGATATGGGCGGAGCATAGAACCATTAATCACTTTTGGAAGGAGAACACCTGTTAAGTTCGCCAATCGAAAAGTGGCGGGTCCCACCTGTTCAGCAATCCGGTATGGTCCAAACCACCGTAACTTAAATTTTCCGGCAGCGTGATTGGCTTTAGCATTATAAAATAAAACGAGTTGGCCAATCGTAAAGACAGGGGTTTTCAGGAAACGATCATGAGTACGGGCTTGGCGTAACTGAACTTCTTGAAGAATCATGAAGCTTTCCCAGTGTTGTTCATCCAATGATCTGAGAACATCTAAACGGACTGGAAAAGATTCTTCCGGTAGCAATTTTTGAGATAAGGTGACTCGCAAACTCGGTACCACTACTTCCATGGGTGCAATAGCTTCCAATCCATAAGCAAGTTTAAACGGAGTTGTTCTGGTAGCCACTTTGTACGTGCGGTAAGCCCATAAAACTGTAGTTAAGAGTTGGTCCCATCGTTCTGGACACTCCAAGATCAGTTTCCGGAGAATATTCAAGAGGGTCTTATTGGTACTCTCAGCCAAACCGTTCGCTCGAGGATAGTAAGGTGAGCTGAACTTATGTAGAATCTAGAAAGTCTGAGTCAATACATGCATTAAGGTGTTTGCAAAATGTGTACCTTGGTCCGTCACTATTTCCAGAGGTAATCCATATCGAGGGAAGACATCCTTCATCAAACATTTGGCCACCGAAGCAGCTATGGCAGAACGTAAAGCCCAGGCTTCCGCCCACTGAGTGGCATAGTCGGTACATGTTAGAATATATCGGTTGTTGGTGAGGCTCGTCAGGGGTGAAATTAGGCCAATAAAATCCAAACCCCACTTCTGAAAGGGCTCCAATGGTAGGACGGGTTGGAGAGGAAAGAAATGGCGCTGCAAGGGCTATCCAGACCGTTGACAGACATCACAGTGCTGCACAAATTGAACAACATCTCGGTACATGGTAGGCCACTAGAGCCCACTTTGCAAGATTTTGCGATGAGTAAGATCAGCTGCGAAGTGTCCTCGAGTGGGTGCTGAGTGAGCCATGGCAATAACTGCTGCCGATTCATGTGGAGGGATACATATGAGCAAGACACCAGTATGATCTATGTAATAGAGTTGTCCCATAATCAACCGAAATTGTCGACTGTAGATTGCAATTTTACGGCGTAGAGCAGTGGGAGTATTCGGTGGGAGACAACTATCAGTGAGAAAATTCATTAACATATCATAGTATGTAGGAGCAACAAGAAGTTCTGCAGATTCTTGAGAAGTTATCTCGGTGACGTAAATAGCCGGCGTAGTGTCATCAACACCTACCGAAGACTCACTAGAATCCAGTCGAGATAAAAAGTCCACCAAGACATGTGTCGTACCTGGTCGGTGAACAACTTCATAATCAAACTCCTGTAATAGTTAAACCCATCTGGCCAATCTGCCACCTAAATGTTTTTGGCGAACCAAATACACGAGTGCGGCATGATCCACATGGAAAGTGAATTTTCATCCCAGCAAGTAATGCTGAAATTTCTTAACAGAGTATACCAAACCAAGACACTCACATTCTCTAACTGAGTAATTCCTTTCTGTAGGAGCTAATCTGGGGGCTCACATAGTACACATGCCGAAACCATTTGTCAGTTTGTTGCATTAGCACACTGCCAATTGCTATGTCTGACACATCCACAAATACAAATGGATGGTCCCAATCAGGCGGTTGCAGGATCGGAGCCTGCATCAGTAAGACCTTCCGTGGAGTGCTGGTCATAAGTCGATTAAGTGGCGTCGCTAGATGAGCCAACCACCGTAAATGTCTGCCATGCCATCGGATCTGACCAAGGAAACGTATAACTTCTTTCGATGTCCTTGGGACCGGTACCTCCAACACGGCTGCTACTTTATCGGGATCTACCTATATTCCTTGTTGAGAGATGATATGACCGAGCAGCTTCCCACAGGAGACCGCAAAAATGGATTTGGTAGGATTTAAACATAATCAATACTCATGGCATTTTTCAAAGCAGCACCATAAATGATACAGGTGAGCCGAAGTGTCACCAAATAATGAAAAATAATCCAAATAAACTTGCATAAACGTTGTCAAGTAAGGGGAGAACACTTCTTGCATACATCTTTGGAATGTACTCAAGGCATTCCGTAAACTGAACCACATTACGGTGTAGGCATAGACACCCCAGTTGGTGATGAATGCTATCTTCCGTATATCCTGTTCCGCCATCGGCACTTGATTATATCCACTGTAGCCATCCAGGAAAGAATACATTTCATGACTTGCGACCCTATTGAGCATTGTATTCAGAAAAGGAAGAGGGAACAGATCTGGTATGGTGGCTGCGTTAAGCTTCCGGTAGTCGACACAAATGCGTAACTGCTTATTTTTCTTCGTTATTATCACTATTAGTGATATCCACTCCGCATGCTCAATTGGCATAATAAATCCCACCTTCAATAACCGATCAATTTCGGCCTTAACCTGTGCCGCATAATTAGGATTCATCCTGTAACTAGGTTGTTTGATGGGTTTCACACCCGCTTTTAGTACCACTCTATGTTGATAAATCCGTGGGTCAAGGCCCTTCATGTCTCTGTAGTCCCAAGCGAAAAGATCTGAGAATTCACGTAGGAGTTGTACTAAATCATCTTGGAATTTGTCTACTAATCCTGCCTTAATTTTAACTGGTCTCGGGTTGACCGTGTCACCCAAGTTGTATGTTACCAATTGATCCTCCGGTACATAAAACTGTCGAGGCTTGGCCAAGTCATCAGTTGGCTGCAACAATTGTTGTAAGGTCGCGTCATCCATAGTTATTTCATCATCTGCTTCTCCTTCTCCGGTCATTGGTATGACTATACAAGCTGTCGGACTCCACTTATCTGCTACCGCCTGTAAGTCTACAGTACCTAATGGGATAAGGTCCTTGTTGATCTTGAGGAAAACCTCCTCCTCATCATCAGATAACCCATCCAACATATGGACTGGCTCTGCTACATATGTTCGTGCGTGTAGATCACAGGGTTGCATAGCATCCAATGTAACTACATATTTCCGGTGATTGTCTTTAAAAATTAATTCTTGAGCTAACCTATCCTGTACGACTTTGGCTTGCTTTAGCCATGGTCGACCAAAGAGTAAGTTGCAGTCGAGGCTAGATTCGAGTAACTCCAAGGCTACAAAGGTAATTTTGAATGTAGTTCCCTACAAGGTAATAGGAATATTACGTACTAGTCCTACTGGATGGACTCTAGATTGGTCTGCCATTCCCACAAAAAACTGCACTGGTTCAATTTGGGTCCAACCTAGTTTCTTACAGAGGGAAGCTGTTGCAATATTCACACCCGAACCGCCATCAATTAAAACTTGTGTGATCTTTTGGTTTTTATACCAAACGGTGATCAAGGATACTGAATGATCCACTGTAGGATCCATCTCTGGTTGTATGGTCGCAGTTGTCGGAGTACATGAAGATCTGGGGCTGACTTGCTGTTGGATTTGCTGTCTTACACCCGGAACTAGGACGAGCAACTGTCCCAGAGGGAGTGTGATTGAAGCCTTAGATATAATATCCCAGACCTGGTCTGTTTGTACTGTGGTCATTACCGACTCTGGTTGTGATTTTGATGTTGCCGGAGCGGAATTCTGTGCATGCAGTCTTACATTTGGCAAAGAAGGCTGAGTTATCGGAACTAGGTCAGGGAACACCATCGGCTCCTTGGTTATCCATTGAGTGGCCTTTGCAAACATCCACTGTTGCTCACGAATTCCGGGTTTGAAAACCTCAGGTGCTGATTGCAACTGTTTTCCTGATCTTGTCTGTACTATGGTTACTTGTGACTCGACTGGGGAAACATAAACCATATTTGTCATCGGATTTTGTCTTTCCTTCTTTCTTTTGTCATACTCTGCGGCTTCTTTACAAAATCGAAGAATATGGCTAACCTCGCCACAAAAATGACATCGAGGGGGTGGGAGAGAAGTACCTTCTGCCGATGTACCTGTATGCCATCGATTTTGATTGAAATTGTTATTGCGCTGACCCTGATAGTTCCTATATCCTTGTTGCTAGGTGGTTCGTAACTATGGTAGTAGATAATGGGTGGCTGACTGGCCCGGTTCCTGTATTATGGCGTTTAATGCCACTCTACCCTGCACCTTTGCATTGTATGCACAAGTTTCTATTGAGTGACCCGTCGCATTAGAAATGGCACAATACATTTGTTTGAGCACGCATGAGGAACTGGTGTGACCGGGATTCTTACACTTAGTACAATACACTTGTTTGGACGGATCCTCGGCCATGTTCTTACTTGCTTTCAACCATTCCAGATCCTCTATAAAACCTCCAACCTTGTACTCCAATTGCAAGGCCATTGCAATGACATCGTCCAATGTCATTCCGCCCACACAACGAATGATCATGATTTGTTTTAACTGTGGATTCAAGCCCTTGATAAACCATTGTGTTATGACATCATCTGGCAGGTTGGCATGCGCCGGTGGCAATTGTCTCAAGTGAGTTCTGAACAGTGTTGCATACTCCTGGACACTCTGGTGTGGTTTCTGCCGATTGTTCTGCAAATAGTAAAAAATTTCTACAGGGTTCTTCTTCAAGTGAAACCTCTGCAGGAACGCGTCCCTCTTACAATTCCTAAGAACTTTTAGCTCAAGTCTTTGAGAAAATGTCCTAAGTTGGACAATTTTCATTTTGAAGTTGTATTGGTCAAGTTAGTATGGTTTACTCCATCGAAATGGTAAACTTTCTCCTACAGTTTACAAAGGATTTTCAAACTCATTAGGACAAAGTAGTCCTCTAGTAGGGTAGAAAAATCAAGTAACTGTTGGATCAAAGTAAACCATTGTACAAACATCCAAGTTAGATGTTTTGGGACAATCAAAAGTGCTCCAAATCAAATTCAAGTGAATCAAGAGTTCTCAAAGTCTTGCGAGGGATAAGAATCCTACCTAAGTTATTAAGTCTACGCTCAAGTTATGCCTAGAAATGGACTAGTAATTTGAATCCATCCAATTCACATGTTTTGTGCCTAGATCGCACATCCAGAAACTATGAATTGGCCAAGGATGTGATTAGATCCACCTTTATAATTCTTTCACTAGTTTGTACTTTTTACAGTTCATCAAAGTGCAAAACGAAATAGTGTTTAGAATCATTTAGGCAGGGAGGCCACCACAGATATGAGACATGTTCTTCCAGTTCTAGAACATGACCATGTTCTTCTAGTTTTAGAACATGAGGCTCTAGGGTTGCCTACAATATGTATATAGCTCTATTTTTGAGGAGGAAAATATTTTCCAAGGGGGGAAGAATGTAATAAAGTAAGTCTATGATCCAAGGGTCTGGCCGATTCAGACGGATCTGAAATTGGACACCGTTTGGTCATCCGTGTGTATGACCAAAGATCTCTAGTTTAGACTTACTAGGAGGTCTTGTGCTCTTGTGAACAAGTGATCTACTTAGCTTAATGGTTAAGTCTCAAGGATGTGAAGGAGGAGGTCTTGGGTTCAATCCCCATGGGGGACATGGGGAGAGTATTATGCCCAAAGAGATATAGAATGGATGGTTAGTATGGAGTATTGGAAAGAGTTAAAAGTATGTCATCTTTTTTATTCTATGCATATATTCAAGAATATTCGTTATTCCCTATGGCAACATCTTCTTAGACTAAAAGATACCATAGCATCAAGGGATGATTTGAAAGATCAAAACTCAAAACCAAAGTTAGCGCCAGTTTTTTATAGACATCGACAGGAAACGACTCATGCATCTACTCCTTGGGTACTTATAACAAAAGAGATACAGACTATCAACAATAGCATTCAACCGATTCAGACTCCTACAGGATATGGAACATCTTTCCAAAACATGTTTACTATGGATGATAAGAGCTTATCTAGGTTAAAGACCCATGACTGGCATAACTTTTTGAAACATATTTTACTTTCGATTATCGATGCATGTACAATGAAAGGAGTACGAGATGTGATCTATCATTATAGCATATTGATGTCTCGCATTAACGAATCATATGATTCTAACCATATATTTTTGATACTCCATGTCTGAGGTTCGAACACTCTGAAAGATGATTTTGCATGCTTTTCTTATGAAAATATTGGTCAGAACCCAAGAGCTTGTGAAATGAGCTGTGGGGGGGGGGGGGGGGCGGGGGGGTAGCCATCCAGACTTTTCCGTCTTCAACATAACGTCCTATTTGCTTGGTATGAAATATATATCCATGTCATACCTATTGAACAGTATTGCGCTTTGGTACTCGTAGTGATTGCCATTATTATCCACGGTGTAATTCTTCTAGCACCATATGTTATCAATCTGAACTAAACAGGAAGAGCTTTGTAAAATTATTCTCACTGTAGTTGAAACAAATGTTTTGTAAAATTCTTGAATGTGAAGATAGTTGAAAATTCTTGAACAAGTAATGCGATAGTAAACATGTACATGTGATACAACTATACTTGAAAAACAAAGCTGCATTGTGTTATGACTACACAAGCAGAACTCGTAAAACCTTTGTTCACGCTGACTTTGATGGAGGACTCAGTGTGCATAAATCGATATGGTCATAAATCGAGGTGCAATAATAAAAAGAACCGTATAATAGCGGAGGTTAAGTGATTTGCATTATTGCTTGATCAATTTCTTTGCAGTTTCATCATATTCTGCAATTTAGCATTGAAATTCGCTTTTCCCTCATGTGAAACATCAGCAGGCCATTATGCATCGCATGGAGGATAATTCATTTTTAGATTGCAAGTGTTCGAAAAATCAAGGGTGTTGTAGTTTGGAAGAGATGTGAAAAATAGAGCCAAATAATTTATAGTTATTAAAGTCAAATGAAAAGACGATTGCTAGATTGTCATAAACAGGATGTATTAATGAGAAAATGATTCGAACCTATAAGTTCAAACTCATTTTCTAAATGTTGTTTCTATGAGAAGTTAATATCTATCATAATTTGATTGGCAAAGTTTTTCTTCTCTAACTGCATGCAGTTTTACCTCGAAGTATAGCTTGACTTTGATTGAAGAATGGATGACAGGTAGAATATTTCTTCATGGGAGGCTAATTTGTGACCACCCTTAATCTCTAATCTGATTAGGCACATCTATTTCTTGTGATCTCAATACGACTTTGGACATCATATTTGATATATTACTTCCATACAAATGCACAATTCTTTTTGCATTGAAGTAGAAACATGATTCACTATATTACAATTATACATTTTTAGCATTTGCACGCACATGCTAAATACCTAGTGTGCAGGCCAAGATCCCCTCAACTTGTGAACGCCACATGAAATGGCATCCACATGTGTGGTTTTGTTAGAAAGGTTTGCATGTGGTGTGTGAGCTTGTTACAAGTACTTGAAATTTACTAAGGAACATTCAAACAGGCATATGTCTCATGGATCTTCAAGGGGAACCTATCTCTCCATCAAAAGGAGTGCAAAGGGCAAGTGAAATCATGAACTGTAATTCAAATTGATATTTCTTTAATCCTCACTTCATTGGGCCTAGAGACTTCACAAAAAGAGATAGATGATTTCCTTAGTGTTTTTTAGAGATAGGATATGATATGGCCTTGAACCGAGTGACCTTGATGGGATCTATCTAGAGATGCGTAATTGCTATTTTATTGTAAGCAACAATATGCTATTCCATAACTTTTACACGATGAATTAAGAAGATGAATTTTGAATGTTCCAGGAAATCATTCAGTCAAACATCATTTAATGATGAAATAAGGATTGCTTTTGTAACAAAAATGCATGAGTTTGATAGATATTTTTTGAATTAGAACAACAAATTACTGACCTTAACATTAAAGAAGAAATGTTTGCATGTAATGATAATGACTATTATGAGGAAGAATATGAAGATCAGGAACACAAGTCTATTAATGAGAATCAATATGAAACTGAGGAACACAAACATGTTAATGAGATCAATGAATATCAAATTGAGCAGGAATATGAGATTGAGGAAGACAAATATGTTAATGAAGTCAAGTATGAATTTCCATCAATAGCTAAAACCAAAACAAACGAGCAACATAAAACTTCTAACAATAACGACGTAGAGCAGGAGGATGGTTCAAACAAAATTCTAATATTCTCACCATTCGTATATACGAAGAAAGGGGAGATGAAACCCATATATATTGTTCTTGTGAAGAGACTAATGAATCTTAAAAACCTATTCCTTCTCACACGCTTGTTCAAGATGAAGAGATAATAGATTATAAGACGTATTACAACGTTTTACATCTTAAATGCTTGACTTTAAGTAATGCATATAATTATTATGAAAAAGATGTTTTCTTTATTTTGAGGAGAATGAAGATGAAGATTCATGGGATGAATATGTAAAAAATGGTATTCATGCGAATTTCTTTTACTCACATCAAGTTTCAAATCATAATCATGAAAAAATCATTTAAATATGATTCAACGAAACCCAAATTGGCTTTGTTCACTATCATATTAATGTTCAAATAAATGAAATTGATCAAGTTATTGCTAAAGATTATTGGGAAAATTTCACTAATGATAGGATTGATAAACACTATGATTTGATGAGATAAATGCATATGAGAGATATCGAAGTGCACAACTATATGAAAGTGCTCAACACAAAAATGAAAATTTTGATATGCATGTGATGGATTATATCCACAGCTAGTTGCAGCAAAACGATGATAGGCCCTTCCTAGGAGCCAAGAGTTCACTAACACGTTCCACCAAAAACTGAATTTCTGTCTGGAAAAAGAACTCAACCTATGAAATTTTGCATAGTGAAAATTGACCCTCTAAGATTTGTAAACATCTATAGATCATTCACTTTTAACAATGTGACCTTTTTCAACCTCCCTGCATATGACAAACCAAAATCTAGCCAAATAGATAGCTTATACTTATGTATACATCTTCACACATATATTGTGGAATATGCAGAGATAGATCAGAGTGATTTCAAGCTCAATATACACAAGGATAAGGAACACTTCAGACAAAGATTATATTCAAAAGAAAGATTACAATAAGAGACATGCTATTTTACACATGAAAGAAACGAATATAGAAACAAATATGTATGATCAAAGATCTCAACCTAAAAGAAAACTTCAGCTAGCATGGGGCTAGCCTAGCACGACAAGGAATACGGGCGCATAGCGACGGTTAAGGCAACACAACTTTTGTCGCTAAAAAATTGCAAAGAGCATTGCGAGAAGCATCAAGCGCGGACCGTTGGTTAAACGACGAGCAATGTGACAGTTTTATCGATGTGTGGCACGACGGGATGTGGGACACTCATAGTGAGCGTCGTTAAAGAGATGATTTAAAAAACCATCGCATAAGCGACACTAATTTGTGTCGCATAAGTGGCTATAAATAACGTCGCTTATGTGATGCCAATTACAATTCTTTTTATGATGCCTTACATCGCTTACACGATGGCTTTTTGAAGAAAAAAATAAGAACGTTAGAGGATCTTTGATCGGCATCTTCACACATCTAATCGAAGAGCTCTCCAACGTTCGTAATTGCGCTACGCTTATGAGCTGAAACAATCGCTTGCAAAATTGTTGTTTTGTGTAATCTCTATCTCACTGTGTCTCTCTCTCTCTTTCTCTCTCTCTCTCTCTCTCTTTATTTCAGGTTATTCAAGAAGTTAACCAGGCAAAAAATATGTCTAACTATTTTAAGTACAGTTTCCATTCTTTGTATATCATTTGAATTGTGTTACTTTCATTATTTAGCATACTCACACTTATTGATATGCACATATACACTTATACATGATGAAGATGCACGTTCACACCTATACACATATACACATGCATATACACACACATACATGTGCACATACACTTACACAAACACACACATATACATGCATATGCACAAATATTTCTACAACCACATAAAAAGACTTGCATGCATGCATTACTGCATATATACATACACATACACACATTAACATATTCTTAAATACATGTATATGCACATCCACATGCATGCACATGGATGCAAATGGAAATGCATCCACATGCACATGCATGTTTCATACATATACACGTGCATATACATACACTTGTATATGTTTATACACATACACATACATATGCACATATGTATATATACACACATATACACATGTATACACACACATACACATAATATACACATATATATGCACATACGTACACACATATACACATACACACACATGCATATACATACATATACACATACACTTACACATATGCATGCACATACATATACACACACATACACATGCACATGCACATACACATATACAAACATATACACTTACACATGCACATGCACATACATACAAATACACACACATACACATACATACACATACATACACATATACACTTACACATGCACATGCACATACATGCATATACAAATATACATAGGTACATACATTCATATACACTCACATATTACACACATATACATGCACATATGTACACATGCATATCACACATATATCATGCACATACATACATATACACACATATGCACATGCACACACATTCATACGCATATACACTTACACATGCACATGCATATATGCATATACATATGCGCATACATACAAGCACACATAAATAAGAATGAATTATATAATTAAAGTATTAAAACACATGCTTAATATAAACAATTATAACAAACTCTAAGTTAATGTACATATGTATACATATCTTCATTCTCTGAACATATACTTTCTTCATGCTTCATGACTTGATCTTTTCTTCAATCCTTGACTTCAAAACTTCATCAAAACTTCAATTGTTGATTGCCTTGCACCAATAGCTCCCCCTCAATCATCAATTGAGGTTTTCTCTATCTTCTTTATACCTGCCATGTCTTTGAATCTTTGTAGCTTTGGTTAATCCAAGCTTTTGGTTAGCATATCAGCTATCTGATCTTTTGTTGAAGTATGTATAACTTCAATCTCTTTATCCATCACCTTCTCTCTTAGAAAATGATACTGAATCTCAATGTGTTTAGTCCTGGCATGAAAAACAGGATTAGCAGCTAAATACAATGAATTCATGTTATCTCCATGAATAGTGGGTGTACTCTGAATGATGTCAAAAATATTCATAAGAGTCTTAAGCCATATCACTTCCTTTGCAGCTTCAACCATACCTTTGTACTCAGCCTCTGTGGATGATAAAGCAACTGTGTGTTGCTTCTTTGAACATCATGAAATTAACTTATTTCCCACATAACACAAGTATCCATATGTTGATCTCCTATCATTAGGATTACCTGCCCAATCTGTATCACTCTAAATCTTGATGTTTGTATCTAATGTAAAACCATAATACAAACCTTCTTTGAGTGTACCCTTAATGTACCTCAACACTCTTTGTCCTGCAACCCAATGTTCTTTCCTAGGACAATGCATGAATTGAGACAATACTCCAACTGCATATGACAAATCAAGCCTAATTAATGTAGCATAGATCAGACTACCAACCAAACTTTGATATAGCTTCATGTCCTTGAACTCTTCTCCTCCATATCTGCTCAATTTGTGATTCACCTCGATTGGAGTAGGTGCTATCCTGAAATCATCCATCTTAAACTTGATCAACAAGTTTTTCAAATACCTTTCTTGAGTTACATACACTCCATGTTGAGTGTATGAGATCTCCATGCCCAAGAAATATGACAAGTCTCCCAAGTCACTAAACTTGAACTCTTTCTCCATTTGCTTCTTTAGGCTTTGAATGCCTTTCTCATCTGTACCTATAAGAATTATATCATCAACATATATGCACATGTCAATGAACCCATCATCACTTGCTTTAACAAGCAAGCTACTATCTGCTTTGGATACTTGGAAACCAAGTTCTTTCAAGAACTTCAAAAGTCTATAATCCCATGCCCTTGGGGCCTGCTTCAAACCATACAAAGCTCTCTTGAGCTTACATACATAATCTGGATACCTTTCATTTCTGAATCATTGTGGTTGCTCCATGAAAACATCATCTAAAATGTAACCATTTAGAAAAGCATTCTTCACATCTAATTGACATAATTTCCAACCTTTACATGCAGCAATAGCTATGAGTGTCGTGATGGTTGTCATGCCACATGACTATAGGTCTCATCATAATCTATACCATATGTCTGAGCAAAACCTTTCACAACAAGTCTAGCTTTATATCTAGACACACTTCCATCTACAAACCTCTTTGACTTGTAGACCCATTTGCATCCAATGATCTTCTGACTATTTGGTTTAGAAACCAAATCCCATGTCTGATTCTCCATCAATGCATCATACTCTTCTTGCATAGCTTTCTCCCAATTTTCCTTACCTTTTTCCTCTTCATATGTAGAAGGGTCTTCATCTGCCTTTATCATATAAGCATAATCTTTGGTATCTAAAAAAGAAGTGTCATAGCTATACCTTGTAGGTTGCCATTTGTGTTTAGATAACCTTCTGAGTTCTCCACTTCTTGAGGTTTCTGGTTCATCACATTCTGGATCAAACCTTGGCACTTCTTCAACTTCATTGTTCTCCTCCATCAAATATCTGAACCTTTGATTTACCTTTCTTTTGATTCACAACTTCTTCATCACCTGCATAAATATCAATTGTACCTGCATACCAAGTACCTTGCTCATCAAATGTAACATCTTTTGACACAAGTAATTGTTTTGTGGATGGACTCCACAACCTATATCCCATCTGCTTATCATCATATCCAATGAACACATACTTTTTAGCTTTAGGTTCCAATTTGTGCCTCAATTGAGATGGCACATATGCATATGCCAAACATCCGAATACTTTGCAATGATCTAGAGTAGGTCTCTTACCCCACCATGCCTCATATGGTGTCATACCCTGCAAAGCTTTACATGGTAATCTATTGACCAAATATGTGGCTGTATTTACAACCTCATCCCACAAATAATTTGGGCATTTTTTCTCCTTCATCATGGATCTTGCAAACTCAACAAGAGTTCTATTCCTCGTTTCTGCTACACCATTTTGTTGAGGAGAGTACCTGCAAGTAATTTCACTTTTTATACCTGCATTCCACAAGTAATCACTGAACTCATTAGAGAAATACTCTCCCCCTCTATCTAACCTTAGTCTCTTCAACTTTAGACCTATAATTCTCTTTGCATACACATGATAATGTTTGAATGTATTGAATACCTCTGACTTATCTTTGATCACATAGATAGTGATCCATCTGGTAGCATCATCAACATAAATCACATAATACCTTGAACCATTGATACTGAAATCCTTTGATGGTCCCCACACATCTGTGTGTACCAACTCAAGTTTCTCTGAATACATAAAACCATGCTTGGAATAAGATTGCTTATGAGCATTACCTATTTGACATGCCTCACATCTGTATGTCATATGTTGACGTGCAACATTAGGAAATCCAAGTAGTGAACCATTGTTAACCATATCTTGAATACCTCTTTCATTGAAATGTCCAAGCCTTTTGTGCCAAAGATCTAACTCAAAGATCTTATGTCCTTCATAGGTGAACAAGGCATGACCAATGTTACCTTGAATCTTGAATGTGAACAATCTTCCTTCTTTCTTCCCTAAAACAATTTGTTTATACCTAGGGTCTTCCACAAAAACTCCTTCATTACTAAACCTAACTTCATAACCTTTTTCAACAATTTTTCCTACACTTATCAGATTCTTTGGAATTGTAGGAACATACAAAACCTTACTCAAGAGAGTAATTCCATCCTTGGCCTTCACTGATCCAATTGACCTCACATTATGCTTTGTATTGTCACCTGTTTGAACTACATGATTAGTTACCTTATTCTCCAAATCAGTCATCAAAGCTATGTTACCACTCAGGTGATTGCTACACCCTGAAAAGCGTACCAGTGAGGGCTTGAAGAAGAGGTTCAAAACCCGTGCTCATGTGAATTTTGATACGTTCTTTGTCAATTTTTGTTTTAAATCCTAAGTAGAACTTTTGCTAATGATATGATGTGTGTGTGCAATCGTTTGTTTCTTCAATTGTCAATGGAATGGGTGGTGTGATGAGGATCACCAACTTGCCAATCTCCATGGAGGCGCTCAGATCAAAATGATCAGCCCTTGACACCCAGAAGATTGCAAGGTTTTAAGTAATAGCTACCGCTCCCAAGGATGTAGAAGCAACCACAACAATTGTTGATTCACGTGTATGCATATGCAAAGAAAAATAAAAATCATATGTACCTGAGTTGTAGTGTTGTTTCTTCATGTCGGGTTCATAACTTTTGCGAAGTTGGAAACACTCGGTTGGTGGATCAAGTCAACCGCCTTGGTCAATGGCTCACGTAGGGTGACTTTCTAGCAACTCAAGTGCTTAATGCAAACTTAGAGAGATTATTAGTGGTTAATTGCAAAACCATTCAAAATATCTTGATATGCTCTAGAAATAAATGATTCACCACCATATTTCATATGCAAGAATTCAACATATAAATTCAGTAACATGGACTTTAAATCATAAACAATCAAAAATCGAATTCACTATGAATCTTCTAATTCAATTACTATCGTGAACATATATAACACTTTAGAGTGTGCATTCTTTTAAATTCAAAGGTATTATTGATAAACACGTATTATACTATCAATCTCTAGTCAGTAATTGTACCTTCCTAAATCTAATCATTCAAACTCAATTTTCAATTGGACACGTGCAATGATTTCGGCTGAAATCAGAAGGTATGAAGTGTTCTTTGATATAGTGATAAGACAATATATATTTTATTCTATATTCTTGAGACGATCTTGTCTTATTAACTCAAGGGAATAGTTTATGGATTAAAATATTATGAAGCAAACTTGCACCTATCAAGGTAAGAACTTGCAACATTTCCGAGTAAGAAAGTGTTTATTTTTAATGTTCTATAATACCAAAACCGAGCTAATGGAGTACTTGTATGGGACAAAATGCATAGCGCAAGTGTGTCACAAGTAAAGTCTACCCATATTCTCTTAATTATGACTTCATGTTCCAATAGTCGTCACAATAACCACACAAACGTATACATGTAAATAAACAGTTCTTGCATGATCTACAATTCGTCAATCATGGATTTTTTTTTATAAATGTTTGCTAAAAGAAATAAATTCATATAAGCCAGCACAGGAAAGATTATCCATACAACGTTCACCTTTATTTGATCAAGCTCTTTTTGTCAACTTCTTTACGGTTTACTACTGTTGTGGAGGTGATCGCAATCTGGGTGGATCGGGTCCGATCGCGGCACACACAGAGTGTATGAAGCTAGTGAGTGTTGGAAGGTCTTTGTGATCAAAATGTGAAGGTGAAGATGAAGTTGGGTATGGGGAGGAGAGTTGTCATGATTTGATTATCAAAGGGGAACATATGGATGTATGCATGATGAGAACAAAAAGAAAACCACACACATGAATCAACTTTTGAAAGGAAGAATGATCCACGAATAGAGCTTTTTATACACTTTCGAAAATTAATTCATAATTGTGGGTTCTTTTGGATGTATGCACGATGAGAACAAAAAGAACACCGCACACATGAATCAATTTTTGAAAGGAAGAATGGTCAAAGAATGGAGCTTCTTATACACTTTCATAATCGAATCATATGCATGGGTTTTTGTGGGTGGTATGAATGAATGCATGTGGGTTATGATGTATAAATGAATAGAAACTTTTTCTCTCAACTTCAATGGATCATCCTCACTGGTTCAATGCATGACTACAGAGCCTTCTCACACAGAAAGATATAGAAGACATGTAAAAACATATAAGAGACTAAGAGACAAGAGACAAGAGACATGAATTAGAAGATATTGTTATGACATACATATACATGAATGTTGTGAAACGTCAAGCTAAGCATTCTACTAGTCAAAGGTGGTCTGCACGACCCTCTCACCATGACAATTCAACCGAATGTCACACGTAAGAGGATAGGTTCCACTTCATTGACCCTATGTCTTTATAGGATCGTAATGTGTTTCTAAAGAAGTCTAAGACTCATAAAACCAGCTCTAACTCACTCACACGCTCCACTGAGGGTGAGCAAAGAAAGAGAAACTGGGTTTAGGAGCCTATCCTAGAGTGGAAGTCTAAATTAAAATTCAATCTGGGAACTATGCTCTTACTAGCCCACCTTGGATCCTCACATGCTCAATTGAGGGTAATCCTCTCAAGGAAACCATGTGCTAGCAAGGGTGCTATGAATGCCTAATAATGATGCTCTTGGATTTTGGAGGGGGGTTTATATAGTTTTTTGAATGAATTTGGGCCCTTGGATCTAGAGAAATCAACTCTCGACCCTAAGATCAACTGCTTTTCATTACAACCATTGGATTTATCAAATGGATGGCTACTATTGGTTCTTTACATGATATCTAGGGCAAAGGGGGGGGGGGATAGGCACCTTCATTCTCCACCATTGGATTTGGGGCTGATCTGGACTGTCGGATAAGTGGTGATATCAATTTGGATAAGATAAGCTACTATTTTTGGAGAAACTTTGCATTATTGATCTTTGATCATAAAAAAATCTTATCTGATGAAAAAAACTCGTGGATCCTCCTTGCTTTATGCTTTCGTCATCTCCACCCTTGAATGTGATCTCATCCTAAACAAACAACACGGTTTAATCATTGTTTGCCATGTGGCAATCCTACAAGCCTTCAATTTTCTTATTCTAGGAAATTACGATGACCTTACTTGTTTTTTTTGCTCTTTGACCCTTCAAATATCCTTCAATGAAGATGAAAATTTGTAGGGCTATCTTTTGAAAGGTCTCCTTTAGGAATATGCAGAAAAAACTCCCATCCGAATCTCCCTTATACAAGTTTGACTACATTTGGAAGTTTGCAAGGTGGCATTAAGGTGTCTAGGAAGCTCTAATAGCCTTGAAAATTTGTACAAATGGCTAGATTTGTCTAAATTGCTGGATTTCAGAGGTGTACATGTCTCAAACTCTTGGCTATAAGGACCCAAGCAAGGTAACATATGTATGTAAATTGAACAAAGCTCTTTATGGATTGAAGTAGGCACCTAGAGCATGTAATCATATGTTGACTACATACCTTCAAGATCAAGGATTCATCATGAGTAAAGCAGATACTTCTCTGTTTGTTAAGAGGAGTAATTCAAAGGTAATATACCTCTGTGTATATGTTGATGATATCATACTCACAGGTAATGATGCTAATGACATCAAGCAGATTAAGAATCAAATGATGCAGGCATTCAAAATTAGTGACCTTGGATCACTAAAGTATTTTCTTGGACTCGAGTTAGTCTATACTAACTCTGGAATTTACATTACTCAGAGAAAGTATATACAGGACATGTTAAAGAAGCTTCATTTGTAGGATGCCGAGGTAGCAAGCACTCCAATAGAGGTAAACCAAAAGTTAAGTGCTCATGAAGGTGATGTGCTTGAGAATAATGCAGGTTACCAAAGCATAGTGGGAGGCTTGAACTATGCTACATTGACAAGGATTGATATTGATTATGGAGTAAGTGTCTTGAGCCAATTTATGCACAAACCTAGGGCACCTCATTTGGAAGCTGCCAAAAGGATTTTGATGTACCTTAAGGGTACTCAAAATCAAGGATTATACTTTCCTTATACCTTAGATTTGGACATCAAGATATATTCAGATGCAGATTGGACAGGTTGCAAAGATGATAGAAGGAGTACCTCATGTTACGTATCTTTTTCACGTAACAAACCTATATCATGGTCTTCAAAGAAGCAACCTACTATTGCTTTATCATCTACAGAGGTAGAATATAGAGGATTGGCCAATGATACTCAAGAGGCCATATGGATGAGATTGTCATATACAGATTTGGGTTTGCATACCACATCTCCAATGATTTTTGGAGATAATACAAGCTCATTGCATCTTGCAGCAAATCCTATTTATCATGCTAGGACCAAGCACATAGAGGTCCACTATCATTATGTGAGAGAGAAGCTATTGACAAAGGAAATTCAGTTGGCATATGTATCATTTAGTATGCAATGTGCAGACTTATTGACTAAAGCATTAGATGGTACAAAACTTTGCAGGTTTAAGTCTATGATTGTATTGCAGGATATTCAAGAAGATTGAAGAAGAAGACCAAGCCAAGATGTTTGGCTTGAGGGGAAGCTGTTGGTGCAAATACCAAGCCTACACATTTGGCTAAAGTTTATGTGCAACTAAATGAAGCTCCATGGGAACCATTGCTAGGAAGCCTTTACCTTTTACCATTTGTAAAAGTCAATTTGACTTGGAAGAATATTTGTAGCTACCACTAAAATCATGGAGTTTGTTAGATGAAAAGTCATGAATTTATTTTGAGAGAATATCTCCTAGATTAGAGGATCACTTTTAGTGAGAGCCAATGAAGAATTCAAATTCAAAATTCAAATGACTCATCTATAAAAGATGATTGAAAAAACTTACGAGACAGATCACTTCAATTCTGAGTTCTTGCTGATTACATTTGTAAGAGAGTGAGGCTCACTTCATATCCTACACTACTCATTATCATTAGGCATTGATTATCATGCCAATGATCATGTGCAACATTTTCTTTTAATACAATAGATCAATACTTTCATATATGGTCTCTCTGTCATAGCTACTCAAAACAGTCATTTTGTACTGTTCATATATCAGTCATTTCTTCACCATTTTCAATGTTCTATAGCTTGTTGGAATCAGCTCTAGGTCCTCTACATGCTCACAAATTTTGAAGATAACCCATTCAACAGATTTGGAGAAAAGCGCATCGAAGTAGCCACTAGTCAAACTCTGTAGATGTCCTAAAAAATCGAGGGTAATGATTTGATTGCTAAATTGATTTCTTTGTGTATAGTGCATTATTTTCAGTGATTCCACTTGGAATCATTTGTGCATTAAGCTAATTTGATATCTCCAAAAGGAAGTTTTCTAATTCCTAGTGTACTCGAAGCACTGAGCTTAACAAGCAATAGGTATCTGAACAAAAATACAAGGTTTTCATTAATCCTTCAACTTGGAAGTAGTCTATTTTGAATCAATAATTTATCACATCATTTCCAAAGTACATAGGAACTTGTTTAGTGTCATTGGAAAGCTAAAAGGGCCTAAAACTCAAATCTGAAGCAAAAAGGGGCTAGTACAAAGCAGGGATTGGTAGTACCTACTCATTTCTTGGAGTGTCCATCCATCTTTCCCAAGAAACGTGACATGAAGCCAAATTTGCATGAAAGAAAGAATTGAAACACACAACATGAATATGCACGAACAAATATATATGCAAATGATCAGGCAACATTGACAACATGTAAAGAAAGAAAAAAAATAAGCATGAATATGAAGTGGAAGTGAATATATTGAGTTGTTTTAGGCATCATTTCCTCTCATCTTGAAGAAAAATTTGTACCTTTTTCATAAAGCAATCTACCTTATATGCGGTTATAAACAAAGATTTAGGATTTACAAGAGACATCTTTCATCTTTAGCTTGTTTTAGATCAACTTCTTTCCTACATAAATATGAATATGCTCTTTCTCTAATAACATGTAAGGAAATCTAACTAAACTCCACTAATGCATAAATCTGCCTATATAGCCTGTGATTTATTCTGCTATGAGCTTCCTTTGGCTTGCTCTCTATCTCTTTCGTCCTTTTTTTTCTTTTTTTTGATGATGATTCGGTGACTTTTATGGTTACGTTCACTTTTTTGGGATGGAAGAAAGTTTAAACTTCCTAGTAAAAACCCCGATACAAGGTACAACCATTTTTTATCATAGAGAACAATCGTTTAAACTCCGATACAAGTGATGTGAGGTGGACTAAGGATGTAGAAACATGCAGTAGCAGGAGCTAGGACTTCAACAATTATGCTTTCGATACATGATACATATGCATGTTTATATATGAAAGTCATGTCATCAAAATAAACCTCCAAATCTACATGTCCTATCTTTCCATAATCCTAGATTATAACCGATTTCTTAGTAGATAAATTACTACTTAAGATATAATTTTACAAAAGTAGAGAAATCATCATTTGCACCTTTTGACTCAAGTGATGTGGATATGCAATGCACTGCAAAGATTGAAAAAGAAACATGCATGAGGTGAAATTGAAAACAAGTAAGAATGAAAAAAAGGTGGAATGAACTTGAAAAAAAAAAGGAACATGAACTTGATTTTTTCTTAAATATATGTATATTTTTATTATTAATTTTTTTTAATCCTGGACACTCCTCTTTATGAATCGGCTTCATTGTTTTCATCTTCTTCAATGTCCTCATCCAAAATGTACTCGTCACTATCAGATTTCTTGAATAGCTTTATCCTTCTATCTGCAATCAAAGTTTTTAGTTCAACACCATTTAATTCACAAAGAGCATACATACCATTGTTGTTGACTTTTGATACAATGTATGGCCCAAACCACCGTTGAGTGAGCTTTTTGCGTGCATCATATTGAGAGTCAAATGTACTATCATAAATGAGCACCTAATATCCTACTTCAATCGGCTTAGGATGCAATCGATGAGTTTTATCACAATAATGCTTGTTCTTCATTCTAGATTCTCTTAATTTTTCAACAGCATCATCAACTCTTAATTTACCTTGTTCTAACTATTTAATGTGCAAACTCAAAAAAGCATCAGTAGACATGTTTTCAGACCAAGGCAAATTTGACCATAGAGAGATATGAGATTGAATTGGAAACAATGGTTTTTAACAGTACATGAGTTCAACAGGCATATACCCAGTAGGCGTGTGCATGTCATTCTATCTGCCCAAAGTGCAAATGGTAAGAATCTAGGCCATTGTTTGATGTCACAGTTACATGCTTTAGATATGGCTTTCACAATAGGTCGATGCCCTCTCTCTATTTTGCAGTGGTGAGAGACAAACGAATATCGTGATGTTCAAAGAACCCTTTAGCATCTCTCACATTTAACTCTCCACGATCGACAACTACTTTCTCTATGTACCCAAAGCGACTTATGACATCGTCAAGCAAGAACTTGCAAACATTGTAAGTGGTCTTAGATCATAGTGCACGTCCCTCTACATGATTAGTTAAGTCTTCTCTTGCAAGTACAATGTAATGCATTTTGTCAATACCTTTAGGCATAGTTACAAGATCTACTACCCACTTGTAGTGAATACAGGGTGCATAAGTAAGATGCAACGGATCTCTATGTTTGACTGACGAATGAAGTTGACAAGTAGAACATGTAGAAACATAGCTACTAATGTCAACATACATCCTAGGCCAATAATAGGTACTTCTAATTTTTTCATATGTTCCAAAAAATCCTTTATGACCCGCCCATAATGTCTCATGCATTTCCTTCATCACTTGCAACTGAAGACCTTGTTTTCCTAGGACTCGTTGTGGATTCTTAAACTTACTCTTAGCATGTCTCCAAAGATAACCATTACATAGGAAAAAATTATAAGCTCATTTCCTAATGTTATGGAATCTATTCATAGTCAAGCTAGGTAATGCTTGTAGTGTACTCAGATACTTTCCTATGTCTCTCCATCCATCTTCATACTTAGACTCATGAAATTTCTCATACTCGTATATATGTGGAACATAGTCAACCAAGTTCATATTCTTTATTAGATCACTTTCAAGATCATCATCAAATATAGCTCTGGATAACATATCAGCAACTGAATTTGACTTACCTGAAATAAGAACTAACTTAGGATTTATGAACTTAATATATGAGATCCATCTAAGCATGGCTATATCAGGAGATGAACAATTGGCTATCATTCCAATGAGAGGCAAAGAATGAGTCTCAACTTTAACATTTGCACGTATGAAATATTCTTTGCCTGTTTTCAAAGTTGTTATCATACCGCATTGTTCTCGTTTGGTTTGTGGATACTTTCATTGTGTTTCATGTAAACTTTTAGCCCCAAACCTAATTGCATATCTATTTCCTTCACTATCATCTTGACGTATGACCCAACCTATACTGATAGGACTAGTATCAATAGTCAATATGATAGGTTTGTTAACAAAATAGTCCACATGCTTAAGGATGGGAGCTTCAAATAATAATTTCTTCAATTTACGCATAGCTTGTGTGTGTTTGTCAGTCCAAATAAATTTTCGTTTCTTCCTCAACAAGTCATAGAGACAATCAGCAACATGAGCAAAGTGTGGGATCCAAATAATGTTGGTGCAAGACAAGCCTACACACATTGGCTTGAACACTTGGAAGATTGGCTTGGAACCCATGAAGGATATTTCTATGAGAAGCAAGAGCATAGGAACCTAGTCCTATGTGATATTATCTTTTACTCCTAGTAAAAGTCTTCATGACTTGGCATCTCTTGTAATCACTTACCTACCTCATAAGTCGTGGAAATTGGATGGTATGATTGGAGAGAATATCTCCTTGTTTTTAGAGTAGAGAATATAGGAGATTTGAATTTGAATTCAAATTCAAATCTCAACTCCTTCTCTATAAAACATACAATCAAAAAGTCGCGGTTAGTACAATCACTTCAGCTCACTCCCCGAGGCATTTCTTCATTGTAACTGAGTGTGTGTTAGTGCTACTCCATAGCCTACACCACCACACCTCAATTAGCTATGCTTGTCATGCTATTGAGCTTGTACAAACTTATCAATCAATAGATATACACACATTTATCATTTCTGGTTCTCTGTGTTAACTTCTCCAAGTCTGTCAACTTCAAAGGAGCATATCTCAGGATCTACTGAACCAAATCAAGAGATCTATAGCTCATTGGAACCAGCTCAAAGTCTTCTACAAGCATACAAAATCGCAGAGGATTTCATTCAGCCATTTGGGAGAAATCTGCTTCGAAGTACACACTGGTCTGTGTCTGCAGAGTTCCTAAAAAGTCGGGGGTGATTATAATTTTGCTAAACTTATTTCTCAGTGCATAGTTTATCAATTGAAGTGATTTCACTTGTGATTGGTAGCTTACTAAGGTACATTAATACTCCCAAAAGGAATTGTTCCAATTTTAAGTGTGCTGGACACACTGAGTAAAAGTCTGAGCAGGTATCACTACAGGAATAGAAAGTTTTTCTTGATTTTTGAAGTACCAAATTATCTGTTTTGGTTTGATCATTACCCAAACCATTTCCAAAGTACATATGTGGTTTCTTTGTGTCATTTGGAAGCTAAGCAAGTGTACTAAGCATATCTGAAGAGAAAAGAGGGCAGGTGTGAAGCAGGTTTTGCAGCACCAACTGATTTCCTGAGTGCATCCATCCATCACTCTCAACAGTGGTATCAGAGCATAGAAGGTAATCATGGGTGATGGTTTCCCTTCCTTCATTGACAAATTGGATAGAAACAATTATCAGGCTTGGTCATTGAGAATGAAGACCTATCTCCAAGGGAGAAGTCTATTTGGATACATATCACGAGATGAGGAGTTGCCCTCATTCAAGACTAGAGGACTACCTACAAAGGATGAACATGAAAGGCTCAACCAATGGTGTGCAAAGGATGCTTTGGCAAGGTCTTATCTCTTAAACTCTATATCTGACTTTCTTTTACCTCATGTAAGGAACTGTAAGACTTCCCAAGAGACTTGGGAAACCTTGTCAAACTACTTTTCTTCCAACACAAGGGCTAGGAAGAACCAATTACGGATTGAGTTTACAACACTTAGGAAGCAGCCCAAGCAATCAGTCTCAGAGTATGTGACAAAGATCAAAGATGTGGCAGACCAACTAGCAAGCATTGGAGAGGAGATTGAAGAAGAGCAAATAGTCAGGCAAGTGACAAATGGACTCAAGGCAGATGATAAGTGGGAAAGTTTCACCACTGCAATGGACCTCTATATGGACATGCATACCCCTGATCTCACAACACTCATGGGCCAACTATTTACACATGAAGCCAAGTTTACAAAGGCTGGAGATCAATCAAAAGGTAATAACCCCTCTGCTCTCTATACTGATAAAGAGATTAAAGATAAAGGCAAGAAGAAACAGGATGAAGAAGGCTCTACCTCTCAAGCTAATTATGCAGGGAGAGGTAGGTCATCAAGAGGAAGAGGCAGAGGAGGTAAATCAGGTAGGGGGAGACCCTACAACTCATCACCTTGCAACATCTGTGGATTGTCCAATCATACCACAGATGAATGCTACAAGAATTACAAAAATCAGAGAGGAAGAGGCTACTCAAGAGGTGGATACTCTCAAGGGAGAGGCAGATTCAACCAACATCAAAGCTACAATGGATACAACAACCAATACAACAACAACAACTACAACAACAACCACAATGGAAACTACCAAGGTGGATTCAGAAATAGAAGAGACTACAACAACTACACAGAGGAGCAAGATGACTCCTTATTGATCATGAATATGACCTCCAAGATAGGTACAAATGATGATCATTTATTTCACATTGACTCAGGATGTTCTAACCATGTAGCTGGCAATGTGGCACTACTTTCTGATTTGGAAGAGCCCAAGGGCAAACATCAGGTACAAACAGGTGATGACACTAAACACTCTGTTGTCAAAGTTGGAAATGTGAAGACATGTGATGGTAATCAGAATCTATTAAGCAGGGTACTCTATGTACCTACAATAACTAAGAATTTAATGAGTGTTGGTCAGATTGTGGAGAAAGGTTTGCAGGTCAGATTCACACAACATGGAGCATATGTGGAGGATCCAAAACATGGATTCAGAAGGATAGCCAAAGGGGAGAAATCAGGTAGATTATTTACATTTGAGCTAGAAGATACAAAAAACATTGCTTTATATAATTACAAGGATCAGACACTTTCAGAGTTAGAGATATGGCATAAGAGATTAGGGCACATAGGTGAAAGGACTCTAAAGCAAATGTGCAGGGATCAATGTGTGCTTGGGATACCTAATGTATCCAAGCAACACATGATTTACAAATGTGGATCATGTCAATTTGGTAAGTCTCACAGATTACCCTACTCAAGGAAAGGTTTCATACATGAAGACTACCTAGACTTGGTACACACAGATGTTTGGGGACCTAGCAAGGACCCTTCCATTTCTGGTTCAAGGTATTATGTGTCATTGATGACTATAGCAGGTGGACCATTCTATACTTTATGAAGCATAAGGATGAAGTGTTTAATTGTTTCAAAAGGTATCTTGCACTTGTTGAAAAATCAAACAGGTAGAAGCTTGAAGAGGCTAAGGTCAGATGGTGGAGGAGAGTACTTCTCCAATGAGTTTGAAGATTTCTTGCAGGAAAGAGGCATCAAAAGGGAGATCACTACAAGGTATTCACCTGAACAAAATGGGGTAGCAGAAAGAAGGAATAGACTTATAGTAGAAACAACTAGGTCTATGCTTAATGAGAAAAAGTTGCCAAATTACCTATGGGCAGAGAGTGTATCCACTGCCACTTATCTCATCAATAGGTTGCCATCCAAATCACTTGATGGCATGACACCATATGAAGCTTGGCATGGTAAGAGACCCTCTCTGGATCATTGCAAAATCTTTGGTTGTGTAGCATATGTGCATATTCCCTCACAGGTAAGAGGAAAGCTAGATCCTAAGGCTGAAAAATGTATCTTCATTGGTTATGATTTGAACCAAAAGGGATACAGATTCTACAACCCCACAAACAAAGGATTCAAGGTAAGCAGAGATGTCATATTTGATGAGAATGACTCTTGGTATGAGAATGAATGCAGGAAAGTGAGTCTACCCTATGACATGGAAGAAGATTTTCCAAAGCTTACTAAGGAAGAACCAACTCAGCAAGAAGATTCAAGCTCAGATGATGATACAATAAACCTTGAAGAGTTCAAGGCTTGGAAGTCCAAAGGAAAGATGAAGATGAAGCAATTAGAAGATAAGCCAGAAACTTCTACTCAAGCAATGAGGAGATCTCAAAGAGAAAAGAAGAAGCCTATCAGATTTGGGTATGACACATCACTTGTAACTAAACATTCTGTATATCTTGCAAAAGACTTGTTGAATGAAGAACCAGGTACCTATGAAGAAGCAATAATCAAACCAGAATGGAGAGAAGCCATGGATGAAGAGATAGAAGCTCTCAAGGAAAGTGACACTTGGGACTTGGTACCCAAGAAGGAATCTATGAAGGTGATAGGATCCAGATGGATCTACAAACTAAAGAAGAATTCAGATGGAACAATAAACAGGTACAAAGCTAGGTTGGTAGCCAAGGGTTTTGCACAAACCCAAGGCATTGATTATGAGGAGACATTTTCTCCTGTGGCCAAGATGCCAACTATCAGAGTATTGGTGAGTGTAGCTGCATCCAAGAATTGGAACATGTACCAATTGGATGTGAAGAATGCATTCTTGAATGGATGGATATCTGAAGAAGTCTACATGTCACAACCACCTGGCTATGAAGATCCAAAAAAGGTACATTATGTTTGTAAATTGAAGAAGGCTCTGTATGGTTTAAAGTAGGCTCCTAGAGCATGGAATTACAGATTGACCACCTACCTCCTAGACCAAGGATTTGAGATGAGCAAAGCAGACACTTCTTTATTCATAAAGAGAAGTAGTACAGAGGTAATCTACTTATGTGTTTATGTTGATGACATCATCATTATAGGCAATGATGTCAATGGAATTAGACATATCAAAGGACAGATGATGAAAGAATTCAAGATGAGTGATCTTGGATTATTAAAGTATTTCTTAGGTCTTGAATTGGTCTACACAAACTCAGGTATCTACATCACTCAAAAGAAGTATGTACAGGATATGGTCAAAAAGTTTGGTTTGCAGGATGCTAAGGTATCTACTACTCCAATGGAGGTTAACCAAAAGCTAAGTGCTCATGAAGGAGAAGAAATCAAAGACATTACAGGATACCAAAGTATGGTAGGTAGCTTGAACTATGCTACCTTGACAAGAATTGACATAGCATATGGAGTAAGTGTGCTTAGTCAATTCATGCACAAACCAAGGATACCTCATCTAGAGGCAGCAAAGAAGATCTTGAAGTATCTCAAGGGAACTCAAAGTCATGGTTTGTATTTTCCTTATACATCAGATATTGACATTAAAGTTTACTCAGATGCAGATTGGGCAGGATGCAAGGATGATAGGAGAAGCACCTCAGGTTACATTTGTTTTGCAGGAGATAAGCCTATTTCTTGGTCAACTAAGAAGCAACCTACAATGGCATTGTCATCCACTGAGGCAGAGTATAGAGGGCTTGCCAATGCAACTCAAGAAGCTATCTGGTTGAAGCTTCTATATACAGAGTTAGGTCTACACACAAGACCACCTATTATCTTTGGAGACAACACTAGCTCTCTTCACCTTGCGGCAAATCCAATTTATCATGCTAGAACCAAACACATAGAGGTTCATTACCACTATGTGAGAGAGAAGTTACTTAGCAAAGAGATTCAATTGACATATGTGTCTACTAATGTGCAATGTGCAGATTTACTTACAAAGGCATTGGATGGAAACAAGTTATGCAGATTCAAATCTATGATTGGATTGCAGGAAGTAATTGAAGAATGAAAGAGAAGACTTAAGCCAAAGTGTTTGGCTTGAGGGGGAGCTGTTGGTGCAAGACAAGCCTACACACATTGGCTTGAACACTTGGAAGATTTGGCTTGGAACCCATGAAGGATATTTCTATGAGAAGCAAGAGCATAGGAACCTAGTCCTATGTGATATTATCTTTTACTCCTAGTAAAAGTCTTCATGACTTGGCATCTCTTGTAATCACTTACCTACCTCATAAGTCGTGGAAATTGGATGGTATGATTGGAGAGAATATCTCCTTGTTTTTAGAGTAGAGAATATAGGAGATTTGAATTTGAATTCAAATTCAAATCTCAACTCCTTCTCTATAAAACATACAATCAAAAAGTCGCGGTTAGTATAGTCACTTCAGCTCACTCCCCGAGGCATTTCTTCATTGTAACTGAGTGTGTGTTAGTGCTACTCCATAGCCTACACCACCACACCTCAATTAGCTATGCTTGTCATGCTATTGAGCTTGTACAAACATATCAATCAATAGATATACACACATTTATCATTTCTGGTTCTCTGTGTTAACTTCTCCAAGTCTGTCAACGTCAAAGGAGCATATCTCAGGATCTACTGAACCAAATCAAGAGATCTATAGCTCATTAGAACCAGCTCAAAGTCTTCTACAAGCATACAAAATCTCAGAGGATTTCATTCAGCCATTTGGGAGAAATCTGCTTCGAAGTACACACTGGTCTGTGTCTGCAGAGTTCCTAAAAAGTCGGGGGTGATTATAATTTTGCTAAACTTATTTCTCAGTGCATAGTTTATCAATTGAAGTGATTTCACTTGTGATTGGTAGCTTACTAAAGTACATTAATACTCCCAAAAGGAATTGTTCCAATTTTAAGTGTGCTGGACACACTGAGTAAAAGTCTGAGCAGGTATCACTACAGGAATAGAAAGTTTTTCTTGATTTTTGAAGTACCAAATTATCTGTTTTGGTTTGATCATTACCCAAACCATTTCCAAAGTACATATGTGGTTTCTTTGTGTCATTTGGAAGCTAAGCAAGTGTACTAAGCATATCTGAAGAGAAAAGAGGGCAGGTGTGAAGCAGGTTTTGTAGCACCAACTGATTTCCTGAGTGCATCCATCCATCACTCTCAACAAATAACATAAAAGATTCAAGCATCAAGAAATCTGCGTACCTTACTCACATTGTTACATGTTTTAGAAATCTGGCGAATGGCATCAACTTTTTATGGGTAAGGCTTTCGACCATAATGGCCACATAAATGTCAAAAAATAAGAACCTTGTTGACACCAAAAACAGATTTTTCTATGGAAAATGTGAGACCTACCTCTTCAAATTGTTGAAATATGCATTCACAATCAGAGATATGGTTAAGAACAAATTTACGACATCAAGATGAATCTAAAGTAATGTTCTTTACACGTTCCTCACTCCCTTTTATTGGAATATCATCAATGAATGGCATGGTTATATGAGGGATAAAATCATGTAAGACCATATTCATAGCACTCATCATATGAGCCACAGAATTAGTCGCTCGTTGAGGTAAAGTACACATTCGCACTGAGCCTAAAGGAGTTTTCATTGTGGTTATGCCACGACTATCAATTGCTAATTGGAATCGGTCATATCCAGAATATAAATCACCCATTGAATAGATAGAATGTCCTGAAAATGATTCAGCAAACGCATCTCCAATGGGTTCTGTTCCTACATTCCTTATGGTGACTTTATTTACAGGTTGGAGATCTTGAATAAGACATAGTTTCCCATTCTTTTTAGGCACAGTGAACCATCTGTTTGAGTAAGGTGCAAAAGATGGCTCTAAAATTCTCATGCTTATCTTCTCCTTAAGTAGTTTCATTAGCTCAAGTAAGTGAGCCTTTGGAATTGGTATAGGGTGAAGATTCCATGGAATATGTGGAATAGTAAAGATTATCATGGGTGCAAGTAGCTTAGGTCTATGCAACCAATCTCATGAGGATACATACTAAAGGATTTTCCATGGCTACATATAGCTCTCTCAAATTTATCTCTCTTTGCTGGCAAAAGAAAGTCATCATCTCCACCAATTTTCACCTGTTTGATTGTCTCATGCGTGCATGTATGTCCTATGTTTTTCTTATCCCAAAGAATTGGATCGTTTTTCACATCAATAATTTCTACATTACTTCCTTGGGGTAATGGTTGAGCTATAGGTTTGACTTTTTTGTCTACAGTTTTGTACTTTGTTTCAACTAAGGTATCATGTGTTTGGTTATATTTTGAGCACTTGTCAACATTGAGAGCATATTCTTGGATTAGAGCATACTCATCAAGGGAAGAAAGAAGAATAATATGGGAATTAGAATTTTGTTGAAGACATAACTCTAACTCCTCAAGAGTAGAGAAATAATGAGAATTCTCAATCACATGCTCAATGTTCTCATCATGTTCCATGATTTTTTTGGTTTATTATTTTTTTGGGTTTTTTGGATAAAAGACTTGGACAATTGACTTTTATGAAGAAAATCTAATCTAGAATGTGGAAAACAAAGTAACAAACTATTATACACATTGGTTGGTTGTGAGATGTCAAACCAATATCCACTATTGTTCCTCTCAACAATAGATTCTATCCAAAATTTTGATCATATGTAGCTCCAAATATGAATCGAGGTGCACAATCACTACAAGCATGCTCATGACCCTGATAACAATAGGTTTCTTTCTAATTCAAAATGGATTCCTAGGATGATTCTCTTCTACCATCATGACTTGAAGTGATTGCTTTCATTCCATCCTTAGAGTTAATGCTAGCTAGGTAGACCCATCATCCACGACTTTAGTTTCCATATGACTCTCACAAATAAAGGGCTGACCTAAGAGAACTTCATAGGAGCAGTTATCTTGAATAAAAAAGTGAAATTATTTTGTGATTCCTCCTATGGATATGGGCACACTAAGACAAGCTCTATACAGGGTACCTACACAATTATCTGTGGTTCTCATACGCCATCCACAATCTTTATCTATGGGCCAATGAAACTTATCATAGACTTCTCTTGAAATCACATTGATTTCAGAGCCGAAATCTACTAATGCATTTACAGTGATAGCGTTCTTATCATTTCCTATTTTAACATGCATCTCTGATGTACCTCTAGACCAAACTTTTCTTTTAAAGTGACTTTCAGGCTTGTTTTCATGACTTTCATCGTCGTGTTGAATAGGTCCTAAGAATTTTTTATTAACATTTACTTCATCATCTTCAAGGTCGTCTTCATCAAATTCATCAAAGTCTAAGGCTTCCATCATAGCTTGATTGATCTAGAGAATCTTGCATCTCAGTATCTAGATTACGTAGAAACCTCTTCCTATTAATTAGGACGATAAAGTTATCTTCAAAAACAGGCTTTGTACTAGAGAAAACTTGTTCTAAAGTCATAGTCACTTGAGTCTTAAGCAAAATGTCATTGAAAATCTCCACAGGATCTATTTTTCTCTCAATTTCTGAAATCAAGATGGCTTTAGGTTTTCTCTTTGGTTTCTTTTGTTTTTGCTTAGGATCTTGTTTTTGTTCATGTTCTTGTGTTTGGTCTTCAATTTGTTTTGATTGTTCTTGTTTATCTAAAAGCTTTGGTTCTACTTTTCTTTGCTTTGACTTCTTCCTTTTTTGTTTATCTTCTTGTTTTTGTTCATTGGGTTGTTATTCTTGTTTTTTATCTTTCTGTTGTGATGTTTCTCTTAGCTCTATGATTGTTTCTATTCCCTCTGAGGTTTGTTTTTGAGTCACTCTTCTTTCACTAGGCTCAGTTTCATCTATTTTTTGTTTTTCTTCTACATTAGATATGTGAGAAATAAGAGATTGATCTTCTATCAGTGACTCCCAAGCTATTATTCTCCTAATCTAATCTCGTGCTCTTATTAAAGCCTCTATGGAAAAGTCAAATTCCACAGGGTTTAGTTGATTATGCTTGTTATTCATCAAGAGCTTCTAGTTTCACCCCTCTAGTTCCTGCATCCGTTATGGTTATATTTTCATAGTGCTTTTTCATTCCTCCCTTACCATAATATCCTTGCAAAGGTAGCCTAGATCGATAGTCACATATTTTCTTGTTTATGTCTATTACTAGTCGTTGCTCCTTAGCGGTCTTCAATAGCTCATAATCTCTCAAAAAGTGCTCTAATGAATCACACCAAGGGCACCTACAAGGACCGTGCACAAAACCATTTTGATTTTGAGGATTTTGATTAGGTTGTGGTGGGAAATTTTGAAATTGAGGATTTTGTTGATAAGGAATTGCTTGAATAGGATAATTAGGAGTTTGATAAGGCAATTGATGTATTTTAGGAGCTTGGGGAGCAACGTGTGGTACTTGAGGTGCAAGAGGAGCTTCCATAGTATACGGTTGATGATTTTGAATATTTTGATTTTGAGGATTTTGAAAAGTTTTTTGAGAAGCTTGAGGATACATGTTTTGATACATTTGAAGATTTTGCACATAAGGACGAGGATTTTGCATTGAAGTATGATGCATTTGGAGGAACTTGATATGCTTGATTAGGAGCTACTTGAGGATTTTGATTGGGAGCTATAGCATGTTGATTAGGCTCTTGAAAGACATTGGTTTCTTTTGATTTTGGAAAGTTTTGATGTAATTAGATTGTAAAGCATCTATAGTCTTGGCCAAATTGGATTGTGTAGCAATAAGACTTTCCGTTTGCTTAGTGAGAATTTCCACTTGAGATTGTTCAACTAAACTCTTATTTGGCTCTACTTTAAAACCTTGAGTAGGATCCATCATTTGAGGAATAGGAGTAGAGTCAAATAGCATAGCATGGGATTGTTCTCTAACTTGCTCCTTAGTTTGTGGAAGACTAGCTTCAGGAAGACTAGTTTGCTCATAAAGCATGGATTTTCTTTGATGTCTATGGGCTACAACTTCTACTACTTTACGAACTTTTTGCCAATTGTCACTAAGACCATAGTGCTTATCCGACTCTTCTAATCGCCGTTCAACTTCCCTACGAGTTTCAAGATGAAGAAGCCTAAGAAAATTGATCACAAGATCAGGTTCCAAAGTTATCTTATCCTCATCAGGAAGTTTTTCATAGCATCTAATATACTCATTTTTTAAGTGAGTAATAGAGCTACTAAGCTTTGGGGAATTGACCCATTGTAAGAATCCATCCTGATTATGTTGGCTATAAACTTCAAGCTAGAATTCTTTGAGCATCTCCTTTCTAAAATCACTCCAAGAAAGACTATCATATTGAGTGACATGGTTTATGATAGAGCTATCAACAATTCATTCAAAGAATGGTATTAAGAGATCTTCGGGAAGACCAAAAATCATAGCTTGCTCTTAAAAAAAATCTAACTAGCTTGTAATGTTGATGCCATTGAATTTTCCCTTCTCTCTCAACATAGAAGAGACTATTCTTTGGTCTTGTTTCTCAACAAAAAGGGATTTCAATCCTTCCTCCATCTTATGTGAATAAGCAGGTGATGGAGGATGTTCTAGATCTCTGACAAATGCGTTTATTTGACGATGAAGATGTGTAGGATATTGTGAGAAATCCATTGTAACACTCAAGAATGATGATGATGATATGATGAGGATGAAAAATATGAAAAAAAGGATATGGATCACAACCTTCCAACAAGATCAGAAGCAAATGCCATGAAGCGTTTCACGTCGGGTTCAAATGTGGAGGTGATCGCAATCCGGGTGGATCGGGTCCAATCGCGGCACACACCAAGTGTATGAAGCTAGTGAGTGTTGGAAGGTCTTTGTGATCAAAATGTGAAGGTGAAGATGAAATTGGGTATGGGGAGGAGAGTTGTCATGATTTGATTATGAAAGGGGAACATATGGATGTATGCATGATGAGAAAAAAAAAAAAGAAAACCACCTACATGAATCAACTTTTGAAAGGAGGAATGGTCAACAAATGGGGCTTCTTATATACTTTCAAAAATTCATTCATAAGCATGGGTTCTTGTGGATGTATGCATGATGAGAACAAGAATAACACCACACACATGAATCAACTTTTGACAGGAAGAATGGTCCAAGAATGGAGCTTCTTATACAATTTCAAAACCGAATCATATGCATGGGTTTTTGTGGCTGGTATGAATGCATGTGGGTCATGATGTATAAATGAATAGAAAATTTTTCTCTCAACCTCAATGGATCATCATCACTGGTTCAATGCATGACTGCGAGCCTTCTCACACATAGAAAGAGATAGAAGACATGTAAAAACATATAAGAGACTAAGAGACAAGAGACATGAATTAGAAGATATTGTTATGACATACATATACATGAATGTTGTGAAACATCAAGCTAAGCATTCTACTAGTCAAAGATGTTCTGCACAACCCCCTCACCATGATAGTTCAATTGAATGTCACACATAAGAGGATAGGTTACACTTCATTGACCCTATGTCTTTCTAGATTGTAATGTGTTTCTAAAGAAGTCTAAGACTCATAAAACCAGCTCTAACTCACTCACATGCTCCATTGAGGGTGAGCAAAGAAAGAGAAACTCAGTTTATGACCCTATCCTAGAGTGGAAGTCTAAATTAAAATTGAATCTAGGAACTATGCTCTTACTAGCCCACCTTGGATTCTCACATGCTCAACTGAGGGTGATCATCTCTGTTCGGAAAGATGGATGGATGCTCCAAGAGATTGAGTAGGTACTCCTAAACCTACTTTGTACCAGCCCCCTAATGCTTCAGACTTGATAAATAGACCTCCTTAGCTTTCCAAAGACACCATAAAATGGCCTATAGACTTTGGAAGTGATGTGTGTAATGATTGAGACAAAACAGATAACTTTGAACCTCAAAATCTGAAGAAAACCTTCTATTTATGTCTTGACACCTGCTGGATCTTTTATTGAGTATGACCAGCACAGTAAGAATTGGAAAAATTACTTTTAGGGGTATTTAATTAGCTTAGCAAGCTAGCTATTCCAAGTGGAATGATGTAAAAAGATAAACTATGTTAAGAGAAATCAATTTAGCAAATGAAGCTATACCCCCGATTTTTTAGGACTGTAGCAGACATTGACCAGTGATCACCTCGACGTGAATTTCTCTGAAATGGCTGAATAGAATCTTCTCAAATTTTATCAGCCTGTAGATAATTTTGAGCTGAATCCAACAAGCTTTAGAGCATTGAAGTTGATGAAGATTTGACTGAGATATGCACTTCACAAGTTGACAGACTTTCAAGGAGTATAACAGAGAACTCAGAAATGAACAATGTGAATGTATGTATTAATGAACACTTGTATACATATCCATTGGCATGAATGTCATTGCCTAATGGTGTAGATAGGTGTGGGCTAGAGTGTAGGCCTCACACACACTCCGAATCAGTAATGAGAAGCTTGGGAGTGATGAGTTCTACCCGCGACTTTTCCATGACCATTTTTACAAGGAATGAGTAAAATTTGAATTCAAATTCAAACTTTTGGCTCCCTATGATCAAGCTCCTATATCCTAGGAGATATTCCTTCAATCAAATAGCTAAATTTTTCCACGAATCCTTTTGGTAGGTGTTTACAAAAGATTCCAAGTCAATTTGACTTTCACAAGAAGATAAAGTGGTAATTAACCACTAGCACTAGTTCCTATGCAGCTCCCCCTCAAGCCAAACATTTTGGCTTGATCTTCATCTTCAATCTTCATGTATGTCCTGTAATCCAATCATTGCTTTGAACCTGCAAAGTTTGGTTCCATCCAAAGCTTTAGTCAGCAAATCTGCACATTGCATGTTGGTTGATACATAGGTTAGTTGAATGTCTTTGCTTAACAACTTCTCTCACACATAATGGTAATGGACTTCTATATGTTTGGTCCTAGCATGATAGATAGGATTAGCTGCAAGGTGAAGAGAACTTGTATTATCTCTAAAGATAATTGGTGACCTAGTATATAAACCCAATTCTGTATACAAAAGCTTAATCCAAATTGCCTCTTGTGTGGCATTAGCCAGTCCTCTATACTCTACCTCTGTAGAAGACAAAGCAACAGTAGGTTGCTTCTTTCAAGACCATGAGATTGGTTTGTCACTTGCAAAAGAAATGTATCCAGAAGTGCTCCTCCTATCATCCTTGCATCTTGCCCAATCTACATCTGAATAGATCTTGATATCAATGTCTGAAGTATAAGGAAAATACAAACCATGACTTTGTGTACCCTTAAGATACTTCAAGATTCTCTTGGCAACCTCTAAGTGAGGTATCCTTGGCTTGTGCATAAACTGACTTAGCACACTAAGTCCATATGCAATATCTATCCTTGTTAAGGTAGCATAGTTCAAGCTACCCACCATACTTTGATAACCTATAATGTCATTGACTTCATCACCTTCATGGGCACTTAATTTTAAGTTTACCTCCATTGGAGTGCTTGCTACTTTGGCATCTTGTAAGTGAAACTTCTTCAACATATCCTGTATTTACTTTTCCTGAGTAATGTATATCCCTGAATTAGTGTATACTAGCTCAAGCCCAAGAAAATACTTCAATAGACCAAGATCATTGATCTTGAACTCCTTCATCATCTGGCTCTTGATATATCTGATTCCATTGACATCATTACCTGTAATTATGATGTCATCAACATAAACACAAAGGTATATTACCTCTGAATTACTTCTCTTGATGAATAGAGAAGTATCTGCCTTGCTCATCACAAAACCTTGGTCTTGGAGGTATGTAGTTAACCTGCAATTCCATGCCCTAGGTGCCTGCTTTAATCCATATAAAGCCTTTTTTAATTTGCAAACATGTGTTACCTTCTTAGGGTCCTCATAGCCAGGAGGTTGTGACATATATACCTCCTTTGAAATCCATCCATTCAAGAAAGCATTCTTGACATCCAATTGGTACATATTCCAATTTTTTGATGCAGCCACATTAACCAACACTCTGATAGTTGGCATCTGGCCACAGGAGAGAATCTCTCTTCATAGTCAATGCCTTGGGTTTGTGCAAAACCCTTGGCTAACAATCTGTCTTTGTACCTATTAATTGTGACATCAGACTTTCTTTTAAGTTTATAGATCCATCTGGATCCTATTACCTTCATGGAGTCCTTCTTTGGTACTAACTCCCATGTATCACTCTCCTTGAGTGCTTCAATCTCCTCATCCATAGCTTCTTTCCATTCTGTCTTGGTTATGGCTTCTTCATATGATCCTGGTTCTTCAATTGACAAATCTTTGGCAAGATAAACAGAATGTTTAGTAACAAGAGATGTATCATACCCATATCTGATAGGTTTTTTGCTCTCTCTCTCTCTCTCTGTGATCTTCTAATTGATTGATTTGAAGATTCAGGTATGTCTTCAAGCTTCTTCATCTTCATTTTGCCCTTGGACTTCCATGCCTTGAACTCTTCAAGGTTGATAGTGTCTTCATCATCTCAACTTGAGTCTTCATTCTAAGTAGGTTCCTCCTTTGCAAGACTTGGAAACTCCTCTTCCAAATCATAGGGTAGCTTAACTTTCCTGCATTGATTCTCATACCAAGAATCATTTTCATCAAAGACAACATCTCTACTCACCCTGAAGCCTTTATTGGAAGGGTTATAAAACCTGTATCCTTTTTTATTTAAATCATATCCAATAAAGATGCACTTCTGAGCTTTATGGTCTAGCTTACCTCTTACCTGAGAAGGAATGTGTACATATGCTACACATCCAAATATCCTACAATGGTCAAGTGAGGGTCTTTTACCATGTCATGCTTCATAGGGTGTCATCCCATCAAGGGATTTAGATGGTAACCTGTTTATGAGATAAGTGGTAGTTGAAACACTTTTTGCCCATAGATAATTAGGTAGCTTCTTCTCATTCAACATAGACCTAGCTGTCTCAACAATCAACCTATTTCTTCTCTCAGCTACCCCATTCTCTTCAGGACAATACCTTGTGGTGATTTCTCTTTTGATGCCTCTGTCCTGCAAGAAAGTTTCAAACTGGAGAAGTACTCACCTCCTCCATCTGACCTTAGCCTCTTCAAATTCCTCCCTCTCTGATTTTCAACTAGTGCGAGATATTTTTTAAAGCAATTAAATACCTCATCCTTGTGCTTCATGAAGTACAATATAGTCCATCTGCTATAATCATCAATAAAAGATACATAGTACCTTGAATCTGAGACTGAGGGGTCTTTGCTTGGTCCCCATACATCTGTGTGGACAAGCTCTAGGTAGTCTTCATGCATGTAGCCTTTCCTTGAGAAGGGTAACCTGTGAGACTTCCCAAATTGAGAAGAACCACACTTATAAATCATATGTTGCTTGGATACATTAGGTATTTCAAGCACACATTGATCCCTGCATATTTGCTTCAAGGTTCTTTCTCCTACATGTCCTAATCTTTTGTGCCAAATCTCAAGCTCTGAAAGTGTTTGATCTCAAGCCTTGGTGATGGTTGAATCTACCTCTTGACTGTGAGTATCCACCTCTTTGGTATCCTCTTCCTCTCTGATTCTTATAATTCCTGAAACACTCATCTGTAGTATGATTTGATAAACCACAAATGTTGCATGGTGAGGAGTTATAGGATCTCCCTCTACCTTGCTTACCTCCTCTGCCCCTTCCTCTTGATGATCTACCTCTCCGTACATAGTTGGCTTGGGAGGTAGAGCCTTCATCATCCACCTTCTTGCTCTTGCTTTTATCTTTAGACTTCTTATCAGTGTATAGCGTAGACGAGTTATTACCTTTGGATGTATCTCCATTCTTGTTGAGCTTTGCATCATGAGTGAAAAATTGTCCCATGAGAGTTGTAAGATCTAGAATTTGCATGTCCATGTAAAGATCCATGGCAGTGGTGAAGCTTTCCCATTTGTCATCAGCCTTGATCCCATTGATCACTTGCCTTACAATCTGCTCTTCTTCAATCTGTTCTCCTATGCTTGCTAACTGATCTGCTACATCTTTAATCTTGGTCACAAACTCTGAAACAACTTGCTTAGGTTGCTTCCTTAATGTGGTTAATTCAATCCACAATTGATTTTTTATAGCCCTTGTGTTGGAAGAAAAATAAGATGACAAGGTTTCCCAAGTCTCTTGGGATGTCTTACAGTTTCTAATATATGGAAAACGAAAATCAGAGATGGAGTTGAGTAAATAAGACCTTGCCAATGCATCCTTAGCACACCATGTGTTGAGCTTCCTTTGTTGGTAATCCTCTTGTTTTGAATGAGGGCAATTCCTCATCTCCTAAGATGTATCCATAGAGACTCCTTCCTTGTAAGTAGGTCTTCATCCTCAAAGATCATGCTTGATAGTTGTTCCTGTCCAATTTATCAATAAATGAAGGAAAGCCATCTCCCATTTTACCTTAGTTTGCTCTGATACCAGTGTTGGGAAAGATGGATGGATGCTACAAGAGATTGAGTAGGTACTGCTAAACCTGCTTTGTACCAGCCCCCTAATGCTTCAGACTTGATAAATAGACCTCCTTAGCTTTCCAAAGACACCATAAAATGGCCTATTTACTTTGGAAGTGATGTGTGTAATGATTGAGACAAAACAGATAACTTTGAACCTCAAAATCTGAAGAAAACCTTCTATTTATGTCTTGACACCTGCTGGATCTTTTATTGAGTATGACCAGCATAGTAAGAATTGGAAAAATTCCTTTAGGGGTATTTAATTAGCTTAGCAAGCTAACTATTACAAGTGGAATGATGTAAAAACATAAACTATGTTAAGAGAAATCAATTTAGCAAATGAAGCTATACCCCCAATTTTTTAGGACTGTAGCAGACATTGACCAGTGATCACCTCGACGTGAATTTCTCTGACATGGCTGAATAGAATCCTCTCAAATTTTGACAACATGTAGATAATTTTGAGTTGAATCCAATAAGCTCTAGATCATTGAATTTGGTAAAGATTGGATTGAGATATGCACTTCAGAAGATGACAGACTTTCAAGGAGTATAACAGAGAACTCAGAAATGAACAATGTGAATGTATGTATTAATGAACACTTGTATACAAATCCATTTGCATGAATGTCATTGCCTAATGGTGTAGATAGGTGTGGGCTAGAGTGTAGGCCTCACACACACTCAGAATCAGTAATGAGAAGCTTGGGAGTGATGAGTTCTACCCCCGACTTTTCCATGACCATTTTTATAAGGAATGAGTAAAATTTGAATTCAAATTCAAACTTTTAGCTCCCTATGATCAAGCTCCTATATCCTAGGAGATATTCCTTCAATCAAATAGCTAACGTTTTCCACGAATCCTTTTGGTAGGTGTTTACAAAAGATTCCAAGTCAATTTGACTTTTACAAGAAGATAAAGTGGTAATTAACCACTAGCACTAGTTCCTATGCTTCTTCACATATGTAGGGTCTTCAAGATATCTTTCAAGCCAAATGTGTAAGCTTGTGATTTACACCAACAATCTCAAGAAAAACATGTACTAGAAAGGGCCCTATGGATGCCTAACAATGATGCTCTAGGAGTTTGGAGGGGGGTTTATATAGTTTTTTGAATGAATTTGGGCCCTTGGATCTAGAGAAATCAACTCTCAACCCTAAGATCAATTGCTTTTCATTACAACCATTGGATTTATCAAATGGATGGCTAAGATTGGTTCTTTACATGATATCTAGGGCAAAGAGGGGGAAAAATAGGCGCCTTGATTCTCCACCATTGGATCTAGGGCTGATCTGGACTGTCGGATCAGTGCTAGCATCAATTTGGATAAGATAAGCTACTATTTTTTGAGAAACTTTACATTATTGATCTTTGATCATCCAAAAATCTTATCCGATGAAAAAAACTCGTGGATCCTTCTTGCTTTATGCTTTAGTGCATCTCCACACTTGAATGTAAGCTCATCCTGACCGAACAACAACATGGCTCAATCATTGTTTGCCATGTGGTAGCCCTTCAAGCCTTCAATTTTCTTATTCTAGGAAACTATGGTGACCTTGAAAACTGGATTTTGTGCTCTTTGAACCTTCAAATATCCTTCGATGAAGATGAAAATTTATAGGGCTATGTTCTGAAAGGTCTCCTTTAGGAATATTCAGAAAAAACTCCCATCCAAATCTCCCTTATACATGTTTGACTATATTTGGAAGTTTGCAAGGTGGCATTAAGGTGTCTAGGAAGCTCTGATAGCCTTGAAAAGTTTTACAAATATGTAGCCACATATGATCTTTTTACATGTCAAACCATATGGCTAACATAAATTCCTATACAAACATTTTATAGGGTCTAATTGGAAAAATTACATTTTTTACAAAATGCCCTAATTTCCAAAGTTTGACCAGCTTTGACCACTACCCTAGATTTGCTTGATTTCTTCCAAAATTTGCATGTGAACTCCCTTTGACACCCTTGATGCATCTTGGAATTCTCAGGGAATTGAAGCTACCTTCACCGAATGTGTTTCCTGTAGGCCTTCATGAATGCGAGAGGAGAGAAAATCTCGACGACACCGTGGTCTTCATATCTTCATCACAATGAGCATCTGAGAGAGGTGTAAGCAATTAGCATCGATATGATCCGAGAAGTTTCGGCGCATGTGAGTTATAGCATCATGGAATATGGATGTGAGAGACTATATGTTGTTATTTTTGGAGTAGTGTCAGGGCGTGAACGTAATCTTTAGACGTTGTCAGATCAAGCACAAAACATATAACATTTAGTGAGCATCATTGTCAGAAAGCTTGAGATTTGGTCATGAACAAGAGCGCAACAGAACATCAAAGAGAAAAATGTCTTAGAACAACATGAAATTGGAATAAAAGAAAGTTCATGAGGGTCAGAACATATGTGTTATGAGATAAATCGTATATTCGCTTTCAAAACTTGTCCGCGTTGTCTCCCTCTCCGATCAATCAGAACTACATTGTCAAATTAAATCCATCATCAATCGGATGCTTTAGAACTACATTGGCATCGAGCCGTCATCATAGCTAGAAGTCAATGTTCTTCACCAGAAGCAGACCGTGAAATAGCCAAAAATACATCATAGAATTGGCCTTCGTGAATTGCCAGAACGGTCGTTGATTGGACTCCCTGAAATCACCAAGAGAATACCTTTTTATAGACAAGAAATCCATATTATTAGTGATCGAGAGAGAGAGACGTGATATTTATAGAGAAAACTTACTTACTTCGCATATACAATTCTAACTCACACATTCTTATTCATACTCATACAAGCATATATATATATATATATATATATATATATATATATATATATATATATATATATATATATATATTATTTTGAATGGCTTATAACATAGTCTAGCTTTAACATTCTCATCATCTACGTGTATTTTGTTTTCCTTGTAAGTACATATGTAATAAAGATCTTTTTCAACGGTTCTTGAAGAGTAATTTTCATATTATCATTAGAGCCAAGTTCAATCTTGAAAGAAGGGAATTGAATTCATTAAATTTTATCATAGTAAGACGTTCCATTTTAACAAATCGAAGCAAAGCTTTGGGTAAATTTTTTACTATCTCTTTTGTTGGTTTGTCGACCTTACTCGCCCACCAATCTTTAAAGTATATTTGCAGGTTTTTCCTTTGAATTTCTTCCTGATATCTCAACATGCCTCTAATTTTTTGTAGTCCTATCTAGTATTGGTATTTCCCTTCATTCACTTCCTCCTTAAGATGCCAAAGCCTCCAAAAGAGCTTCCAACTCCTCCTCCACCAAACATTGTGAATCATCTTGTGAGTCTTGACTAGAATTTGATGGGTTTTCTCAACCGTAGCCCTCCAACTTTTGGCTAGTACAGAGTCGTTGGAAAATGTCAAGCTCCAAATGAAGGTAATTTCATGATGGATAGAGGGAAGGGAGTAGGATGTCGGGAAAGCAGGAAACAAAGGTACCTTCTTGAGTTTGGAAATCGGTTTAAAAGTGAGAATAAAAGGGTAGTGGTCTGATATGGCGAGGTCTATGCATTGGGAGATGGCTGGTTGCCCCCATTGATGGATAATCTTATGTGCAATATAGCTTCTATCAAGTCTCGCTTTCCGCAAGTCATCCCCAGATTGGAGGGTTCACCAAGAGAAGCCATGTGTATCTTTAATCTCCACTAGGTCGAGGTGAATCTTGATTTTGTCCCAGATATCTTTCTCCTAATCGTCAATGGTATGCCCCTTGTTGTCCCACTGATGAAAAGGGTCTTCCACCATGTTGAAGTCCAACAAAGCATCATGTTGTGGGAAAGTGAGTCCAAAGAGACCCATGTTCAATCCTCTCAGATTTCTTGTTTGGGGCATACATGCAGACCACAGTGAACTAGAGGGAGCCCCCCAAGAAGCTAGCAATCATGCGAAGTTTCTGATCCTCGCAAGAGTTGACTAATCTACCATACCAAAAGTTATTTATTCCAATAGTTGTGCCACTCGCCCCTCTCGGGTGTGAAGTGGTAACCCAAACATGAGTCAAAGAGATGCAGTTGAGTTGTTTTTGAAGGTCCTCTCCATCAATTTTAATCTCTTCAATAGATATGAAATCCGGGTTTAGGCTATTATCCCAAAACCAATGGCCAATAATAGCCGCTCTTGAGGGGTCACTCAACCCCCTCGGATTAAATGATATGATAATCATTATCGATGGTTACCCTCTTTGTGGAGAGAGAATTTGTCATTTTTCTTCTTGGGTTTTGTCTTTTTTCCTCAAAAACAATGGGTCTTCCGTGGCATATCCAATGGTTGTTTCCCCTTAAGAGACACCTTCTACGAGATTGAATTTAGCACTTTTTTGGGAGTGTCGATCCAATGACGGAGCTCTCACTATCTGGGTTGTCTTCATTGCTAGTAGAGAAATCATCCTCTTTACTAGTGGCAAAGCCATCTTGGTTATTTTCTTTGTTGGTGGTTATCTCTAGGGTTTTACCTTTGGTGTCTACTTCATAAATATTCCCTCCTAAAAGTGCAACTCCTTGATCTCCTTTTCCAGGTTGTAGTACAAGTTATTTAGAGGAGCCAGGACCATGGTGTTCATCTCAGTGGACCCTCGAGGGCTTATTTTCTTTCTACGTATAACTTCCATGAACGCTTCTGAGTCTGTCTCTCAGACCCTAGTGTCTTTATCTTCCTCCACAATAGGCAAATGATCTTGCACCCTAGTACTTATCTCATCTTCTTTTGGTGGCTTCTTTGTTCCGATTGTTTTTAGAGGTGTTCTATTTTTGAGGACACTCTCTAATCTTGTGTCCTTGAAGGCCACAATGAAGACAAGCATTTGGCAAATTCTTGTATGTGATTTCTTGGTCCTAGACTTCCTCTTCCCCTAAGTCTATGGAAATCCTCGACGAGAGGGCTTTGTTGAGATTAGTCTCAATGCTGATTTGCGGGTGCCATTGCACATTGAAGGAATACTTTGCTCATTTGTAGATAAAGCCCCCCACAGCCTACCTCGAGGCCAGCAGTCGACCAATGGGTGCTACAATATCTCTTATGAAGTCACATAGGAAAAAAGGAAGTTTAGGAAGTTCAACCCAAAGCAGGTAGCACAGGGGTTTAGACTTGTTTGGGACAAAACCTGGGAACTACTTAGAAAGGCATAAGGTTGACCTCCAAACTTGCTAGGTGCCCACGCGTAGCGCCTGAAATGCCATCTCCTCATTCTTGAAGACCAAAAGTAAATTGTTTGCTGGCAAAAACGGACATTTACTCACTATCAAACTAGGGGAGAACCACTCCTTATGAAGCTTGAGAAGCATGAACTCTAAAGGGGGCCTTGGGCTGAACAATTGACCAATAAGGCACGTTTTGAATAATTCTTCTTGCTTCACCAAGATAAATTCCTTGCTTAAGGATCGGGGTAGCGAAACAGGGAGGATCCTCGTTAGCCTCACGAGAACCGAACACCGGTGGGGGCCTCACATTGCTAACCACCAAGGAACGAAGCAATCTGGCCATAGGAGCCTGGAGTAAACAAATAAACAAGACCAAGGGAGGCCAAACCGTTGATCGCATGGACATGCTCTAAGAGAAGAGATAAAAAGAGCACCATAATAGAGCAACCGCGCTAGTGACAAGACAAAGTCAACAACAAATTCTTGTCATTGCTCTCCTCCACACGTTTCAAAGATGTCTCATCAAAGGCATGTTGTTCGACAACTTCAGATCGTCTCTTGACTTTTGTTATTGATAATTATCTTTTTATCATTTGTGAGCTCGGAGTTTACTTTTTCTTAATAAATCCTTAAAAGCTCTCACGTTCTACTAATAACTTTCTTCTCATTTAAAACCTCCAACTCCAGGCTGTCAAAGCTGCTTACTTCCACAAAATAGCTAAAACCTCCAACTTCCTGTGGTCAAAGGGGCTTGCTTCCACGAAATGGCTGCCAGCCTGCTAGCACCATTAAATGTGCACGCTCAAACCTGATAGACAAGACACTTAGAGTGTCGCGAGAGAAAACACTTGTATGATAGAGAAGACACTTAGAGTTTCGCGATAGCCAACACCCTCACTATCACGATAGACAACTCGAGTGTTGCGATAAACTGACTCCCTCATTGAGTCTCGATAAACAATAGAGTGTCGCGATAAACTGAATGCACGTCGTTCTCCCTCGAAATATAGCTTGGGCACATCTATTTCTTGTGATCTCAATACAACTTTGTACATCATCTTTGATATATTACTTCCATGCAAATGCACAATTCTTTTTCCATTGAAGTAAAAACATGATTCGCACTATTACAATTATACATTTTTAGCGTTGGCACGCACAATTATACATTTTTAGCGTTGGCACGCACACGCACAGGCCAAGATCCCCACAACAACTTGTGAACGCCACATGAAACGGGATCCACATGTGTGGTTTTGTTAGAAAGGTTTGCATGTGGTCTGTGAGCTTGTTACAAGTACTTGAAAATTACTAAGGAACATTCAAACAGGCATATGTGTCATGGATCTCCAAGGGGAACCTATCTCTCCATCAAAAGGAGTGCAAAGAACAAATGAAATCACTCCATCAAAAGGAGTGCAAAGGACAAATGAAATCATGAACTGGCATCCAAATTGATATTTCTTTAATCCTCACTTCATTGGGCCTAGAGACTTCACAACAAGAGATAGATGATTTCCTTAGTGTTTTTTAGAGATAGGATATGATATGGCTTTGAACCGAGTGACCTTGAGGTTTTAACATCCAAAATCAAAATAGATACTAGATGGGATCTATCTAGAGATCACTAATTCCATAACTTTTACACGATGATTTAAGAAGATGAATTTTTGAATGTTCTAGGAAATCAGTCAGTCAAACATCATTTAATGATTAAATAAGGATCGCTTTTGTAACAAAAGTGCACGAGTTTGAAAGATATTTTGAGGAATTAGAACAACAAATTATTGACCTTAACGTTAAAGAAGAAATGTTTGCATGTAAGGATAATGACTATTATGAGGAAGAATATGAAGATCAGGAACACAAACATGTTAATGAGAATAAATATGAAATTGAGAAACACAAATCTATTAATGAGAGCAACTATTAAATTGATGAACATAAATCTGTTAACGAGCACGAATATGAGATTGAGGAAGAGAAATATGTTAATGAAGTCAAGTATGAATTTACATCAATAGCTAAAACCAAAACAAATGAACAACATAAAGCTTCTAAAAATAACTACGTAGAGGAGGAGGATGGTTCAACCAAAATTCTAATATTCTCACCATTCCTATATATGAAGAAAGGGGAGATGAAACCCATATATATTGTTTCTGTGAAGAGACTAATGAATCCAAAAAACCTATTCCTTCTCACAGTCTTGTTCAAGATGAAGAGATAATAGATTATAAGATGTTTTACAACATTTTAGGTCTTAAATGATTGACTTCAAGTAATGCATATAATTATTATAAAAAAGATGTTTTTTTTTTATTTTGAAGAAAACGAAGATGAAGATTCATGGGATGAATATGTAGAAAATGGTATTCATGCAAATTTCTTTTACTCACATCAAGTTTCCAATCAAAATCATGAAAAAAAGCATTTAAGTATGATTCAAGGGAACCCAAATCGGCTTTGTTCACAATCCTATTAATGTTGAAATAAATGAAATTGATCAATTTAGTGCTAAAGATTATTGGGAAAATTTCACTAATGATAGGATTGATAAACACTATGATGCGATTAAAGAACTCGCATTATTTGATTTATCATCTCCTCTTGATATAAGCATGGAATATGATGATATAGGGGAAGTGAATGATGAGATAAATGCATATGAGAGATATCGAAGTGCACAACCATATGAAAGTGCTCAACACAAAAATGAAAATTCTGAGATGCATGTGATGGTTTATATCTATAGCTAGTTGCAGCAAAAGAATATTAGGCCCTTCCTAGGACCAAAGAGTTCACTACCACGGTCCACCAAAAACAGAATTGCTCTCTGGAAAAAGAATTAAACCTATGAAATTTTGCATACTGAAAATTGACCCTCTAAGATTTGTAAAAATCTATAGATCATTCAATTTTAACAATGTGATCTTTGTCAACCTCCTTGCATAGGACAAACCAAAATCTGGCCAAATAGATAGCTTATACCTATGTGTACATCTTCACACACATATATTGTGGAATATGCAGAGATAGATCAGAGTGACTTCAAGCTCAATATATAGAAGGATAAGGAACACTCCAGATAAAGATTATATTCAAAAGAAAGATCACAACAAGAGTTTCAAGACGTGCTACTTTACACATGAAAGAAACGACTATAGAAAGAGGTATGGATCGTGAAAGATCTCAACCTAAAAGAAAACTTCAGCTAGCATGGGGCTAGCCTAGCACTACAGGGAATCTGGGCACATAGCGACGATTAAGGTGACACAGTTTTTTTGCTATGAAATTGCAAAAAGCATTGCAAGAAGCGTCGAGCATGGACCCTCGATTAAACAACGAGAAATACAATGTTTTCTTCGATGTGTGGCGTGATGGGATGTGCTACGCTCACAGTGAGCATTGCTAAAGCGACGATTTAAAAAAGCATCGCATAAGCCACTCTTATTTGTGTCGCATAAGCGATGGTAAATAATGTTGCTTATGCAATGCCAATTGCAGTGCTTTTTACGATGCCTTGCCATTGGTTACATGATGGATTTTTGACGAAAAGAATTAAAATGTTGGAGGCTTTTCGATCGGCATCTTCATGCATTGGATTGAAGAGCTCTCCAATGTTCGCAATTGCACTACGCTTACGAGATGAAACAATCGCTTGCAAAATTGTTGTTTTGTATAATCTCTAACTTATTGTCTCTTTTTGTCTCTATTTCTCTCTTTCTACCTCTTTCTTTTTGAATTATCTCTATCTCTCTCTTTGTCTTTATTGCAGGTTATTCAAGAAGCTAACCAAGCAAAAAATATGGCTAATTATTGTAAGTACAATTTCCTTTCTTTTTATATCATTTGAATTGTGTTATTTTTCATTAGTTAGCATAGTCACACTTATTGATATGCACATATACACTTATACATGATGAAGATGTACGTTCCCACATATACGCATATACACATGCACATAAACACACATATATACACACACATACATGTGCACATACACTTACACATACACACACATACACATGCACATGCACAAACATTTCTACAACCACATAAAAGACTTGCATGCATGCATTATTGCATATATACATACACATGCACACACATTAACATATACTTAGATACATGTATATGCACATCCACATGCATGCACATTCACATGCATGCACATGGACGCAAATGGAAATGCATCTATACACACATGCATGTTTCATACATATACACATGCATATACGTACACTTGTATATGTTTATACACATACACATACATATGCACATATGTATATATACACACACATACACATATATACACATATATATGCACATACATACACACACATGTACACATACACACACATGCACATACATACATATACACATATACATGCACATACACATATACACATATACACATATACACATACACTTATACATATACATGCACATACATATACACACACATACACATGCACATGCACATACACATATACAAACATATACACTTACACATGCACATGCACATACATAGATATACACACACATACACATACATACACATAAACACTTACACATACACGTGCACATACATGCATATACACATATACATATGTATATACATTCATATACACACACATATTACACACATATACATGCACATACATACACACACATATTACACATATACACATGCACATACATACATACATACATATACACATATACACATGCACATGCACATACACATACACATACATACACATATACACTTACACATGCACATGTAGATACATGCATATACACATATACATATGCACATACATACATTCGTATATATACATAGATACATACATATACTTGCATATAGATATAATAACACATATAGATATATACCTACATGTGCATATATACATTTTATATACACACAAGCACACATAAATATGAATGAATTATATAATTAAAGTACTAAAACACATGCTTAATATAAACGATATTAACAATCAATAGAACAAAGCTTTTTATTAATTAATACCATACACACAATTCAAAACATAACTAAAATGAACAATATATAGATAATATATATATATATATATATATATATATATATATATATATATATATATATATATATATATATATATATATATATATATATATATATATAACATAACTAAAATGAACAATATATAGATAATATATATGTATATATATATATATATATATATATATATATATATATATATATATATATATATATATATATATATATATATATATATATATATATATATATATATATATATATATATATATATATATATCAATGTAAATACATATCCACTATCATAATCCAGAATAATCTTCATCATCATGGTCATCAATATCATGATCATCCTCATCCTCATCCTCATCATCATGATCATCCGCATTATCTGATGTATCTATGTGAGCAGCCTGTGACGATCGAGATCATCCCTCCTGTGTGTGTCTCTCTACCTCATCCATGTCAGTCTCTCCATAATTCTCTTTTATTACATATAAGAAACATAAATAAGTAAAACAATTAAAACATCCTTAAAAATAAAATAATTATATAAAATTTAATAATACTCACAAAGGCATCTGGATGATCTCGCATATACTCACTCAGACGCCGAATCCAAAATGTGTAGCATACTCAATCTCATGTTTTGTAGGATATCGGCCATAATCCTTTCGCTCGATTTGAAACAAATAAAATAGATTAGTTTGTTGCATTTTAACTAAAATAAAAAGTATACTCACAATAACACATATAGTTACAATGTAGATACAAAACCATGATGGCCCATTTGGCCTAGGTGCGATGTGTGGCCCGACTCAACTCTCTTCTTTGCAGCAGCGGTTTATTTAAAGAAAAAAATACGTAAATAAAATATAAAAACTTACTAAAATATATGAAAAGTATAAATATAAACTATTAATTTGTATACCTTCTACTGAGGAACATGACTCCTGAAGACGTAGCAGTCCATGAAAAAACTACCACGTCTCAGGTGGTATTTTAGGTCGCCTCTTATATTTTTCCACGATACAATATCTCTTGTTAATTTAATCTCAAGTAGGAAAAAGGAATAAGAATACCCACACATATATACACACACATACACATACACATACCCACATACATATATACATGCAAACATATACACATACATATATGCATACATATACACATATACATACATATAACATAAACACACATATACATATCCACATATATACGTACACACATACACATGCATGTATATACACTCATTCTTAAAAAATGCATGCATTTATCCCACAATAATGTGTATTTGTGTATATGTGAATATTTGTCTATGTGTAAATGTGTATATGTGAATATGTGTGTATGTGTAAATATGTATATGTGAATGTTTATGTATGTAAATAATTAGATTATTAATATCAAATACCATTATTTGTAGATTCTGATCAATCAGATGGAACTCCACCACCGTCTCCTAATCATGCAAGGACTATATACTATAAGTATCTCAAACTCTTAATTTTAAATATATTGGATAGATACATAACTAATATAATTTTATGTTTCTTGTTATAATCAGATTCTGATCAATAAGAGGGCACTCCACCACCTCCTACCCATGCAACGACTTCACATTTGTCCACCCATAGGAATAATGTTGGTCTAACTCTTGCTATGGCACGTATCGAAGACCACGATTGGAATGTACTGAATATGAGGCAGAGTATGGTAGTTTTGAGCATGCACCACCACTTGGTCAACGTGATAATGCTTGGGTATGTATTTTTTCTACAAAGTAATGTCACTATTTTATTTAAAAACCATATACAAAATCAAATTACTATTGATATGCAAGAATACTTGCTCGATGATGATGATGATGATAATAATTCTCATAATGTTAATATACCTCATATACATTATGGTGTTAATCCATTCTCCATGAAATCCTGTAAATGGTCAACATGGCCAGTGTTAGTCATAAAATACAATCTTTCACCATATGTTAGCATTGAAAAGGAACATTTAATACTTTCACTTTTGATCCCAAGAAAAAAACAAGTTAAAGATATGAATATATATCTTGGTCCTCTTATTGACGATCTCCAACAATTATGGAGAGGTATTAATGTCATTAATGTATCAAAAAGCATCAATGAAAGATATATTACATTTCGTGGTATTGTGGCTTGGACTATTCATGATTTTCCACGATATGGTGTTTGTTTAGGTATTGATGTAATTGTTTTATTCAATATGCATATAAATAAATGTGAGTTAATCTAATTATATTTCTATCGTTTTCATGATGCAAGAATATGTACTAAGGGTTATAAAGCTTATGCATATTTTGGTGATTGGTTGAGATCAATCTATAGTAAGAATCTCAACAAAAATATTTATCTTTGACATCGACAATTGTTGCCTGATGATCATTCATTAAGATCTAAAAGAGAAGCGATACATTTGAATGGAAAACTTGAAACAGGTCAGTGTCGAAAACCTATGACGCCTGTGGATTGGTATAAAAAATGGACAGATGCACCTCTGATAGATCCAGAATCAAAAATCTTCAGTAATGATGAAGATAATGAGTATGCAAAGAGAGATAAAGGACATATGGCACTCGTAGAGAAGATATCGATATGGTATTCTGTGGAGTATTAGAAAGAGTTAAAAGTATGTCATGTTCTTGATCCTATGCATATATTCAAGAATATTGGTTATTCACTATGGCAACATCTTCTTGGACTAAAAGATACCATAGCATCAAGGAATGATTTGAAAGATCAAAACTCAAAACCAAAGTTAGGGCCAGTTTTTGATAGACATCGATAGGAAACGCCCCCTTGGGTACTTACAACAAAAGAGATACAGACTATCAACAATAGGATTCAATCGTTTCGGACTCCTACAGAATATGGAGCATCTTTCCAAATCATGTTTACTATGGATGATAAGAGCTTATCTAGGTTAAAGACGTAGAGCAGGAGGATGGTTCAACCAAAATTCTAATATTCTTACCATTCTTATATACAAAGAAAGGGGAAATGAAACCCATATATATTGTTTTTGTGAGAGACTAATGAATCCAAAAAACGTACTCCTTCTCACACTCTTGTTCAAGATGAAGAGATAATAGATTATAAGACGGTTTACAATGTTTTACATCTTAAATGCTTGGCTTTAAGTAATGCATACAATTATTATAAAAAAGACGTTTTCTTTATTTTGAGGAGAATGAAGATGAAGATTCATGGGATGAATATGTAAAAAATGGTATTCATGCAAGTTTCTTTTACTCACATCAAGTTTCCAATCATAATCATGAAAAGATCATTTAAGTATGATTCAACGAAACCCAAATTGGCTTTGTTCACTATCGTATTAATGTTCAAATAAATGAAATGGATCAATTTATTGCTAAAGATTATTGGGAAAATTTCACTAATGATAGGATTGATAAACTCTATGATGTGATTAAAGAATTCCCATTATTTGATTTATCATCTCCTCTTGATATAAGCGTGCAATATGATGATATAGGGGAAGTGAATGATGAGATCAATGCATATGAGAGATATCGAAGTGCACAACCAAATGAAAGTGCTCAACACAAAAATGAAAATTTTGATATGCATGTGATGGATTATATCCATAGCTAGCTGCAGCAAAAGAATGATAGGCCCCTCCTAGGAGCAAAGAGTTCACTACCACAGTCCACCAAAATCTGAATTGCTCTCTAGAAAAAGAACTCAACCTATGAAATTTTGCATAGTGAAAATCGACCCTCTAAGATTTGTAAACATCTATAGATCATTCAATTTTATCAATGTGACCTTTGTCAACCTCCCTGCATATGACAAACCAAAATCTAGCCAAATAGATAGCTTATACCTATGCATACATCTTCACACATATATTGTGGAATATGCAGAGATAGATCAGAGTGATTTCAAGCTCAATATGCACAAGGATAAGGAACACTTCAGATAAAGATTATATTCAGAAGAAAGATTATAACAATAAGAGCTTCAAGTCGTGCTATTTTACACATGAAAGAAACGACTATAGAAATAGACATGGATGATCGAAGATCTCAACCTAAAAGAAAACTTCAGCTAGCACAGGGCTTGCTAGGCAAGGAATACGGGCAAATAGCGACGGTTAAGGCAACACAACTTCATCGCTATAAAATTGCAAAGAGCATTGCGAGAAGCATCGAGCACAGACCATTGGTTAAATGATGAGCAATATGACATTTTTATCGACGTGTGGCATGACCCGATCTGGGACACTCATAGTGAGTGTCGCTAAAATGATGATTTAAAAAAATCATCTCATAAGCGAAACTAATTTGTGTTGCATAAGTGGCTATAAATAACGTCGCTTATGTGATGCCAATTGCAGTTCTTTTTATGATGCCTTACATCGTTTACACGACGGCTTTTTGACGAAAAAAATTAGAACGTTGGAGGGTTTTCGATCGGCATCTTCACACATGTAATCGAAGAGCTCTCCAATGTTCGTAATTGCGCTGCACTTATGCGTTGTAGTTTGGAAGAGATGTGAAAAATAGAGCCAAATAATTTATAGTTATTAAAGACAAATGAAAAGACGATTGCTAGAATGTCATAAAAAGGATGTATTAATGAGGAAATGATTCGAACTTATAAGCTCAAACACATTTTGTAAATGTTGTTTCTTTGAGAAGTTAATATTTATTATAATTTGATTGGCAAAGTTATTCTTCTCTAACTGCATGTAGTTTTACCTCGAAATATAGCTTGACTTTGATTGAAGAATGGATGACATGTAGAATATTTCTTCATGGGAGTCTAACTTGTGACCACCCTTAATCTCCAATGTGATTAGGCACATTTATTTCTTGTGATCTCAATACTTCTTTGGACATCATCTTTGATATATTACTTCCATGCAAATGCACAATTCTTTTTGCATTGAAGTAGAGACATGATTCACTATATTACAATTATACATTTTTAGCATTTGCAAGCACATGCTAAATACCTAATGTGCAGGCCAAGATCCCCTCAACTTGTGAACGCCACATGAGATGGCATCCACATGTGTGGTTTTGTTAGAAAGGTTTGCATGTGGTGTGTGAGCTTGTTACAAGTACTTGAAAATTACTAAGGAACTTTCAAACAGGCATATGTCTCATGGATCTTCAAGGGGAACCTATCTCTCCATCAAAAGGAGTGCAAAGGGTAAGTGAAATCATATGTCTCATGGATCTTCAAGGGGAACCTATCTCTCCATCAAAAGGAGTGCAAAGGGCAAGTGAAATCATGAAATGTAATTCAAATTGATATTTCTTTAATCCTCACTTCATTGGGCCTAGAGACTTCACAACAAGAGATAGATGATTTCCTTAGTGTTTTTTAGAGATAGGATATGATATGGCTTTGAACAGAGTGACCTTGAGTTTAAACATCCAAAATAAAAATAGATACTAGATGGGATCTATCTAGAGATGACTAATTGCTATTTTATTTTAAGCAACAATATGCTATTCCATAACTTTTATAGGATGACTTAAGAAGATGAATTTTTGAATGTTCTAGGAAATCATTCAGTCAAACATCATTTAATGATGAAATAAGTATTGCTTTTGTAACAAAAATGCATGAGTTTGAAAGATGTTTTTTGGAATAAGAACAACAAATTATTGACCTTAACATTAAAGAAGAAATGTTTGCATGTAATGATAATGACTATTATGAGGAAGCATATGAAGATCAGGAACACAAGTCTATTAATGACAATCAATATGAAACTGAGGAACACAAACATGTTAATGAGAATGAATATGAAATTTAGAAACACAAATATATTAATGAGAGCAAATATAAAATTGATGAACATAAATCTGTTAATGAGCAGGAATATGAGATTGAGGAAGACAAATATGTTAATGAAGTCAAGTATGAATTTCCATCAATAGCTAAAACCAAAACAAACGACCAACATAAAACTTCTAACAATAACTACGTAGAGGAGGAGGATGGTTCAACCAAAATTCTAATATTCTCACCATTCCTATATACGAAGAAAGGGGAGATGAAACCCATATATATTGTTTTTGTGAGAGACTAATTAATCCAAAAAACCTACTTCTTCTCACACTCTTGTTCAAGATGAAGATATAATAGATTATAAGACGTTTTACAACGTTTTACATCTTAAATGCTTGACTTTAAGTAATGCATACAATTATTATAAAAAAGATGTTTTCTTTATTTTGAGGAGAAAAAAGATGAAGATTCATGGGATGAATATGTAAAAAGTGGTATTCATGCAAATTTCTTTTACTCACATCAAGTTTCCAATCATAATCATGAAAAGATCATTTAAGTATGACTCAACGAAACCCAAATTGGCTTTGTTCACTATCATATTGATGTTCAAATAAATGAAATCTATCAATTTATTGCTAAAGATTATATGGAAAATTTCACTAATGATAGGATTGATAAACACTATGATGTGATTAAAGAATTCCCATTATTTGATTTATCATCTCCTCTTGATATAAGCGTGCAATATTATGATACAAAGGAAGTGAATGATGAGATAAATGCATATGAGAGATATCGAAGTGCACAACCAAACGAAAGTGCTCAACACAAAAATGAAAATTTTGATATGCATGTGATGGATTATATCCATAGTTAGTTGCAGCAAAAGAATGATAGGCCCTTCCTAGGAGCAAAGAGTTCACTACCACGGTCCACCAAAAACTGAATTGCTCTCTGGAAAAAGAACTCAACCTATGAAATTTTGCATAGTGAAAATTGATCCTCTAAGATTTGTAAACATCTATAGATCATTCAATTTTAACAATGTGACCTTTGTCAACCTCCTTGCATATGACAAACCAAAATCTAGCCAAATAGATAGCTTATACCTATGCATACATCTTCACACATGTATTGTGGAGTATGCAGAGATAGATCAGAGTGATTTCAAGCTCAATATACACAAGGCTAAGGAACACTTCAGATAAAGATTATATTCAAAAGAAAGATTACAATAAGAGCTTTAAGACATGCTATTTTACACGTGAAAGAAATGACTTTAGAAACAGATATGGATGATCAAAGATCTCAACCTAAAAGAAAACTTTAGCTAGCATGGGGCTTGCCTATCACGACAAGGAATACGGGCGCATAGCGACAATTAAGGCAACAAAACTTCATCGCTATAAAATTGTAAAGAGCATTGCGAGAAGCATCGAGCACAGACCATTGGTTAAATGATGAGCAATACGACATTTTTATCGATGTGTGGCACGAGGGAATGTGGGACGCTCATAGTGAGCGTCGCTAAACCGATGATTTAAAAAACCATCGCATAAGTGACACTAATTGGTGTCCCATAAGTGGCTATAAATAACATCGCTTATGTGATGCCAATTGCAGTTCTTTTTATGATCCCTTACATCCCTTACACAATGGCTTTTTGACGAAACAAATTAGAACGTTGGAGGATTTTCGATCGGCATCTTCACACATCTAATCGAAGAACTCTCCAACGTTTGCAATTGCGCTGCGCTTATGAGCTGAAACAATCGCTTGCAGAATTGTTGTTTTGTCTAATCTCTCTTACTGTCTCTCTTTGTCTCTCTTTCTCTCTTTCTATCTCTTTCTCTCTTTGAATTATCTATCTCTCTCTCCCTCTCTCTTTATTTTAGGTTATTCAAGAAGCTAACCAAGCAACAAATATGTCTAACTATTGTAAGTAGAATTTCCATTCTTTGTATATCATTTGAATTGTGTTATTTTCATTATTTAGCATACTCACACTTATTGATATGCACATATACACTTATACATGATGAAGATGAACGTTCACACATATACACATATACACATGCACATACACACACATATATACACACACATACATGTGCACATACACTTACACAAACACACACATACACATGCATATGCACAAACATTTCTACAACCACATAAAAAGACTTGCATGCATGCATTATTGCATATATACTTACACATACACACATTAACATATTCTTAAATACATGTATAAGCACATCCAAATGCACGCACATTCACATGCATGCACATAGATGCAAATGGAAATGCATCCACACGCACATGCATGTTTCATACATATACACATGCATATACATACACTTGTATATGTTTATACACAAACACATACATATGCACATATGTATATATACACGCACATACACATATATACACATATATATGCACATATGTACACACACATATACACATACACACACATGCACATACATACATATACATATACACCTACACATGCACATGCACATACATACATATACACACACATACACAAACATACACATATACACTTACACATGCACATGCACATACATGCATGTACAAATATACATATGTACATACATTCATATACACACACATATTACACACATATACATGCACATATGTACACACCCATATTACACATATATACATGCACACACATACATATACACACACATGCACATGACATACACATTCATACGCATATACATTTACACATGCACATGCAGATACATGCATATATGCATAGACATATGCACATACATACATGCGCATATATATATATATATATATATATATATATATATATATATATATATATATATATATATATATATATATATATATATATATATATATATATATATATACATAAGTATACATGCATATAGAAATAATGACACATATAGATATATACCCACATGTGCATATATAGATTTTATATACACTCAAGAACACATAGATATGGATGAATATATAATTAAAGTACTAAAACACATGCTTAATATAAACAATTACAACAATCAATAGAAAAAACCTTTTCAGTACTTAATACCATACACACAGTTCAAAACATAACTGAAATGAACAATATATATATATATATATATATATATATATATATATATATATATATATATATATATATATATATATATATATATATATATATATATATATATATATATATATATATATATATATATATATATATATGTGTGTGTGTGTGTGTGTGTGTGTGTGTGTGTGTGTCAATGTAAATGCATATGCAATGTCATAATCAAGAATCCTAATCATCATCATCATCAACATCCTGATCATCCTCATGCTCATCCTCATCATCACGATCATCCGCATGATCTGATGTATCTGTGTGAGCACCTTGTGACAATCGAGATTGTCCCTCCTGTGTTTGTCTCTCCACCTCATCCATATTTGCCCCTCCATAATACTCCTATATTACATATAACAAACATAAATAAGTAAAACAATTAAAACATCCATAAAAATAAAATAATTATACAAAATTTAATAATACTCATAAAGGCATTCGGATGATCTCGCATATACTCGCTCAAATGCCGATATACAAAATGTGTGCATACTCGATCTCATGTTTCCTAGGATATTGGCCATAATCCTTTTGCTATATTGAAACAAATAAAAAAGATGAGTTTCTTGCATTTTATTTAAAATAAAAAGTATACCCACAATAACACATATACTTACAAATGTAGCTATAAAACCATGATGGCCCATTTGGCCTAGGTGCGATGTGTGGCCCAACTCAACTCTCTTCTTTGTAGCAGCCTCTTTATTTAAAGAAAAAGAAAATACATAAATTAAATTTAAAGAATTACTAAAATATGTGTATAAATATAAACTATTAATTTGTATACCTTCTGCTGAGGAAATGGCTCTTGAAGACGTAGTTGTGTACGAGAAAACTACCATGTCTTAGGTGGTAGTTAGGTCACCTCTTATTTTTTTCCACCATGCAATATCTCCTGTGAATTTAATCTCAAATGGAAAAAAAGAATTAGAATACATACACATATATACACACACATACACATACCCAGATACACATATACATGCAAACATATACACATACATATATGCATACATATACATACATAATGGAGAGGTATTAATGTCATTGATGTATCGAAAAGCATCAATGAAAGATATATTATAGTTCGTGGTATGGTGGCTTGGGCTATTCACAATTTTCCAGGATATGGTGTTTGTTCAGATATTGATGTAATTTTTTTATTCAATATGCATACAAGTAAATGTGAGTTAATCTAATTATATTTTTATCGTTTTCATGATGCAAGAATGTCTACTAAGAGTCATAAAGCTTGTCCATATTGTGATGATTGGTTGAGATCAATCTATAGTAAGAATGTGAACAACAAAACAAGTACGAGATGTGATCTATCGTTACAACGTATTGATGTCTCGCATTAACGAATCATATGATTCTAACTATATATTTTTGGTACTTCATGTCTGATGTTTGAACACTCTGAAAGGTGATTTTGCATGCTTTTCTTATGAAAATATGGGTCAGAACCCAAGAGCTTGTGAAATCAGCTGTGGGGGGGGGGGGGTAGCCATCCAGACTTTTTTGTCTTCAACATAACATCCTATTTGCTTAGTATGAAATATATATCCATGTCATACCTATTGAACAGTATTGCACTTTGGTAGTCGTAGTGATTGCCATTATTATCCACAGTGTAATTCTTCTAGCACTGTCTATTATCAATCTCAAGTAAACAGGTAGACCTATTATTCTCACTGTAGTTGAAACAAAAGTTTTGTAAAATTCTTGAATGTGAAGATGTTTTCGACACAAGTAATGCGATAGTAAACATGTACATGTGATACAACTATACTTGAAAAACAAAGATGCATTCTATTATGAACTTTTATTTTTTTTCACAGCCATCTATGAGGATAACAAAGCACAACTCGTAAAACCTTTGTTCACGCTGACCTTGATGGAGGACCGTATATTAGCGGAGATTAAGGGATTTGCATTATTGCTTGATCAATTTCTTTGCAGATTCATGAAACATCAGCAGGCCATTATGCATCGCATGGAGGATAATTCATTTTTAGATTGCAAGTGTTCGAAAAATCAAGGGTGCTTGTTGTAGTTTGGAAGAGATGTGAAAAATAGAGCCAAATAATTTATAGTTATTAAAGAAAAATGAAAAGACGATTGCTAGATTGTCATAAAAAGGATGTATTAATGAGGAAATGATTCGAATTTATAAGTTCAAACTCATTTTGTAAATGTTGTTTCTCTGAGAAGTTAATATCTATCATAATTTGATTGGCAAGGTTTTTCTTCTCTAACTGCATGCAGTTTTACCTCGAAATATAGCTTGACTTTGATTGAAGAATGGATGACAGGTAGAATATTTCTTCATGGGGGTCTAATTTGTGACCACCCTTAATCTCCAATGTGATTAGGCACATCTATTTCTTGTGATCTCAATACAACTTTGGACATCATATTTCATATATTACTTCCATGCAAATGCACAATTCTTTTTGCATTGAAGTAGAAACATGATTCATTATATTACAATTATACATTTTTAGCATTTGCAAGCACATGCTAAATACCTAGTGTGCACGCCAAGATCCCCTCAACTTGTGAACGCCACATGAAAGGGAATCCACATGTGTGGTTTGTTAGAAAGGTTTGCATCTGGTGTGTGAGCTTGTTACAAGTACTTGAAAATTACTAAGGAACTTTCAAACAGGCATATGTCTCATGGATCTTCAAGGGGAACCTATCTCTCCATGAAAAGGAGTGCAAAGGGCAAGTGAAATCATATGTCTCATAGATCTTCAAGGGGAACCTATCTCTCCATCAAAAGGAGTGCAAAGGGCAAGTGAAATCATGAACTGTAGTTGAAAGTGATATTCTTTAATCCTCACTTCATTGGGCCTAGAGACTTCACAACAAGAGATAGATGATTTCCTTAGTGTTTTTTAGAGATAGGATATGATATGGCTTTGAACCGAGTGACCTTGAGTTTTAACATCCAAAATCAAAATAGATACTAGATGGGATCTATCTAGAGATGACTAATTGCTATTTTATTTTAAGCAACAATATGCTATTCCATAACTTTTATAGGATGACTTAAGAAGATAAATTTTTGAATGTTCTAGGAAATCATTCAGTCAAACATCATCTAATGATGAAATAAGGATTGCTTTTGTAACAAAAATGCATGAGTTTGAAAGATGCTTTTTGGAATAAGAACAACAAATTATTGACCTTAACATTAAAGAAGAAATGCTTGCATGTAATGATAATGACTATTATGAGGAAGAATATGAAGATCAGGAACACAAGTCTATTAATGAGAATCAATATGAAACTGGGGAACACAAACATGTTAATGAGAATGAATATGAAATTGAGAAACACAAATCTATTAATGAGCGCAAATATAATATTGATGAACATACATCTGTTAATGAGCATTAATATGAGATTGAGGAAGACAAATATGTTAATGAAGTCAAGTATGAATTTCCATCAATAGCTAAAACCAAAACAAACGACCAACATAAAATTTCTAACAATAACTACGTAGAGCAGGAGGATGGTTCAACCAAAATTCTAATATTCTCACCATTCCTATATATGAAGAGAGGGGAGATGAAACCCATATATATTGTTTTTGTGAGAGACTAATGAATCCAAAAAACCTACTCCTTCTCACACGCTTGTTCAAGATGAAGAGATAATAGATTATAAGACTTTTTACAACGTTTTACATCTTAAATGCTTGACTTTAAGTAATGGATACAATTATTATAAAAAAGATGTTTTCTTCATTTTGAGGAGAATGAAGATGAAGATTCATGGGATGAATATGTAAAAAATGGTATTCATGCAAATTTCTTTTACTCACATCAAGTTTTCAATCATAATCATGAAAAGATCATTTAAGTATGATTCAACGAAACCCAAATTGGCTTTGTTCACTATCGTATTAATGTTCAAATAAATGAAATGGATCAATTTATTGCTAAAGATTATTGGGAAAATTTCACTAATGATAGGATTGATAAACACTATGATGTGATTAAAGAATTCCCATTAATTGATGTATCATCTCCTCTTGATATAAGTGTGCAATATGATAATATAGGGGAAGTGAATGATGAGATAAATGCATATCAAAGATATCGAAGTGCACAACCAAATGAAAGTGCTCAACACAAAAATGAAAATTTTGATATGCATGTGATGGATTATATCTAGAGCTAGTTGCGGCAAAAGAATGATACGCCCTTCTTAGGAGCAAAGAGTTCACTACCACGGTCCACCAAAAACTAAATTGCTCTCTGGAAAAAGAAATCAACCTATGAAATTTTGCATAGTGAAATTTGACCTTCTAAGATTTGTAAACATCTATAGATCATTCAATTTTAACAATGTGACCTTTGTCAACCTCCTTGCATATGAAAAACCAAAATCTGGCCAAATAGATAGCTTATACCTATGCATACATCTTCACACATATATTGTGGAATATGCAGAGATAGATCAGAGTGATTTCAAGCTCAATATACACAAGGATAAGGAAAACTTCAAATAAAGATTATATTCAAAAGAAAGATTACAATAAGCGCTTCAAGACGTGCTATTTTACACATGAAATAAACAACTATAGAAACAGATATGGATGATCAAAGATCTAAACCTAAAAGAAAACTTCAGCTAGCACGGGCCTTGCCTAGCACGACAAGGAATGGCACATAGCGACGGTTACGGCAACACAACTTCATTGCTATAAAATTGCAAAGTGCATTGCGAGAAGCATCGAGCATAGACCATTGGTTAAATGACGAGCAATACGACATTTTTATCGACGTGTGGCACGATGGGATGTGGGACACTCATAGTGAGTGTCACTAAAATGATGCTTTAAAAAACCATCGCATAAGTGACACTAATTTGTGTCGCATAAGTGGCTATAAATAACGTCGCTTATGTGATGCCAATTTCATTTCTTTTTATGATGCCTTACATCGTTTACACGATGGCTTTTTGACGAAAAACGTTAGAACATTGGAGGATCTTCGAGCGGCATCTTCACACATCTAATCGAAGAGCTCTCCAACGTCCACAATTGCACTGCGCTTATGAGTTGAAACAATCGCTTGCAGAATTGTTGTCTTGTCTAATGTCTATCTTATTGTCTCTCTCTGTCTCTCTTTCTATCTCTTTCTCTCTTCGAATTATCTCTCTCTCTCTCTCTCTCTCTCTTTCTCCGTCTCTCTTTATTTTAGGTTATTCAAGAAGCTAACCAAGCAAAAAATATGTCTAACTATTGTAAGTACAATTTCCATTCTTTGTATATCATTTGAATTGTGTTATTTTATTATTTAGCATACTCACACTTATTGATATGCACATATACACTTATAGATGATGAAGATGCACGTTCACACATATACACATGCACATACACACACATATATACACACACATACATCTGCACATACACTTACACAAACACACACATACACATGCATATGCACAAACATTTCTATAACCACATAAAAAGACTTGCAGGCATGCATGATTGAATATATACATACACATAGACACATTAACATATTCTTAAATACATGTATATGCACATCCAAATGCATGCACATTCACATGCACATAGATGCAAATGGAAATGCATCCACATGCACATGCATGTTTCATACATATACACATGCATATAAATACACTTGTATATGTTTATACACATACAGATACATATGCACATATGTATATATACACTCACATACACATATATACACATATATATATGCACATATGTACACACACATATACACATACACACATATACACATACATACATATACATGCACATACACATATACACATACACTTACACATATACATGCACATACATACACACACACATACACATGAACATGCACATACACATATACACACATATACACTTACACATGCACATGCACATACATACATATACACACACATACACAAAAATACACATATACACTTACACATGCACATGCACATAAATGCATGTACAAATATACATATGTACATACATTCATATACACACATATATACATGCACATATGTACACACACATATTACACATATATACATGCACATACATACATATACACACATATGCACATGCACATTGTTGGGAATTGAACTCACAACCTTCCGGTTAGGAGTGTGATGGGCTAACCACTTGCCCCAAAAGCCATGGTTGAGGATTACTTCCTAATCCTCTCTCTTAAGGCGTGGTTCAACCATCTCCTACTAGGATTATGTGACATTCCTTCCCCCTTATACTGAGCATTTTCCTCAATGCTCACTTGTGAAACCTTCTAACTCTTCCACGCACTTTCCATGCATGAGCGCTTCCACCAACCTCAAATTCTAGCACATGGAGCAAATTTGAACCTATCCCACCCTCCGTGGGTGCCCAAATGCCCATTTGCCTTCATCCAAGGCCAGTTTCGCACTCACCACGGATAAGCGCTTTTTCCAAGTGCCCACGAATGAGGCGCAAACCTCCATCTCGCCCAATTTCTCAACTATGGTCTGATACCAATGTTGGGAATTGAACTCACAACCTCCCGGTTAGGAGTGCGATGGGCTAACCACTTGCCCCAAAAGCCATGGTTAAGGATTACTTCCTAATCCTCTCTCTTAAGGCGTGGTTCAACCATCTCCTACTAGGATTATGTGACACACATACACATTCATACGCATATACACTTACACATGCACATGCAGATACATGCATATATGCATAAACATATGCACATACATACACGCGCATATATATAGAGATACATAAGTATACATGCATATAGACATATTTACACATATAGATATATACCCACATGTGCATATATAGATTTTATATACACACAAGCACACATAAATATGCATGAATTATATAATTAAAGTACTAAAACACATGCTTAATATAAACATTCATAACAATCAATAGAAAAAAACTTTTCAGTACGTAATACCATACACACAATTCAAAACATAACTGAAATGAACAATATATAGATAATATATATATATATATATATATATATATATATATATATATATATACATATATATTTATATATATATATATATATATATATATATATATATATATATATATATATATATATATATATATATATATATATATTTATATATATACATATATATGTATGTATATATATATATATATGTGTGTGTGTGTCTGTGTGTGTGTCAATATAAATAAATATCCAATGTCATAATCAAGAATCCTAATCATCATCATCATGAACATCATGATCATCCTCATGCTCATCCTCATCATCACGATCATCTACATGATCTGATGTATCTGTGTGAGCACCCTCTAACAATCGAGATTGTCCCTCCTGTGTCTATCTCTCCACCTCATCCATATCTACCCCTCCATAATACTCCTGTATTACATATAACAAACATAAATAAGTAAAACAATTAAAACATCCTTAAAAATAATTATACAAAATTTAATAATACTCATAAAGGCATCCGAATGATCTCGCATATACTCGCTCAAATGACGATATACAAAATGTGTGCATACTCGATCTCATGTTTCGTAGGATATTGGCCATAATCCTTTTACTATATTGAAACAAATAAAAAAGATCAGTTTCTTGCATATTTTTTAAAATAAAAAGTATACTCACAATAACACATATACTTACAAATGTAGCTACAAAACCATGATGGCCCATTTGGCCTAGGTGTGATGTGTGGCCCAACTCAAGTCTCTTCTTTGTAGCAGGCTGTTTATTTAAAGAAAAATAAAATACATAAATTAATTTTAAAGAACTACTAAAATATATGTATAAATATAAACTATTAATTTGTATACCTTCTACTGAGGAAATGGCTCCTGAAGTCGTAGTTGTGTACGAAAAAACTACCATGTCTTAGGTGGTATGTTAGGTCACCTCTTATTTTTTTCCACCATACAATATCTCTTGTGAATTTAATCTCAAATACACACACATACACATACCCACATACACATATACATGCAAACATATACACATACATATATGCATACATATACACAGTTACATACATAATGGAGAGGTATTAATGTCATTGATGTATCAAAAAGCATCAATGAAAGATATATTACAATTCGTGGTATTGTGGCTTGGACTATTCATGATTTTCCAGGATATGGTGTTTGTTCAGGTATTGATGTAATTTTTTTATTCAATATGCATACAAGCAAATGTGAGATAATCTAATTATATTTTTATCGTTTTCATGATACAAGAATGTCTGCTAAGAGTCATAAAGCTTGTCCATATTGTGATGATTGGTTGAGATCAATCTATAGTAAGAATGCTTGTCCATATTGTGATGATTGGTTGAGATCAATCTATAGTAAGAATGTGAAAAAAAATATTTATCTTTGACATCGACGATTCTTGCCTATGGATTGTTATAAAAAATGGTTAGATGCACCTCTGATAGATCCAAAATCACAAATCTTCAGTGATGATGAAGATAATGAGTATGTGAAGAGAGGTAAAGGAAAATTGGCACTCGGAGAGAAGATATCAATATGGTATTCTCTGGAGTATTGGAAAGAGTTAAAAGTATGTCATCTTCTTGATCCTATGCATATATTCAAGAATATTGGTTATTCACTATGGCAACATCTTCTTGGACTAGAAGAAACCATAGCATCAAGGAATGATTTGAAAGATCAAAACTCAAAACCAGAGTTACGGCCAATTTTTGATAGACATTGATAGGAAATGACTTATGCACTTGCTCCTTGGGTACTTACAACAAAAGAGATACAGACTATCAACAATAGGATTCAATTGATTCGGACTCCTATAGGATATGGATCATCTTTCCAAAATATGTTTACTATGGATGATAAGAGCGAATGTCGGTTAAAGACCCATGACTGGCATAACTTTTTGAGACATATTTTACCTTTGGTTATCGATGTATGTACAATGAAAGGAGTACGAGATGTGATCTATTGTTATGGAAAATTGATTTCTCACATTAACAAATCATATGATTCTAACCATATAGTTTGGGTAGTTCATGTTCCAGGTTCGAATACTCTGAAAGATGATTTTGCAGGCTATTCTTATGAAAATATGGGTGAGAACCCAAGAACTTGTGAAATCAGTTGTGGGCAGGTAGCCATCCAGACTTTTCCATCTTGAACATAATGTCCTATTTGCTTGGTATGAAATATATATCCATGTCATATCTATTGAACAGTATTGCGCTTTGGTACTCGTAGTGATTGCCATTATTATCCACCGTGTAATTCTTCTAGCACCGTCTGTTATCAATCTGAAGTAAACATAAAGAGGTACTCTTTGATAATTGCGCTATTATTCTCACTGTAGTTGAAACAAAAGTTTTGTAAAATTCTTGAATGTGAAGATGTTTTCTACACAAGTAATGCGATAGTAAACATGAACATGTGATACAACTATACTTGAAAAACAAAAATGCATTGTGTTTTGAACTTTTCTTTTTCACAGCCATCTATGAGAATAACAAAGCAGAACTCGTAAAACCTTTGTTCACGCTGACTTTGATGGAGGACTCAGTTTCAATAATAAATCGAGGTGCAATAATAGAATGAACCGTATATTAGCATTATTGCTTTTCCCTCACGTGAAACATAGAGGAATGCTTTAAGGAACATCGTTTTTGGCATTGAAATTCTCTTTTCCCTCATGTGAAACATAGCGTAATGCTTTAAGGAACATCCGCAGGTCATTATGCATCACATGGAGGATAATTCATTTTTAGATTGCAAATGTTCCAAAAATCAAGGGTGCTTGTTGTAGTTTGGAAAAGGATGTATTAAAAAGGATGTACTAATGAGGAAGTGATTCTAAGTTATAACTTCAGACTCGTTTTGTAAATGTTGTTTCTCTGAGAAGTTAATTTCTATCATAAGTTGATTGGCGAAGTTTTTATTCTCTAACTGCATGCGATTTTGAATGTTCTAGGAAATCATTGAGTCAAACATCATTTAATGATGAAATAAGGATTGCTTTTGTAACAAAAATGCATGCGTTTGAAAGATGTTTTGAGGAATTCGAACAACAAATTATTGACCCTAACATTAAAGAAGAAATGTTTGCATGTAAGGATAATGACTATTATGAGGAAGAATATGAAGATCAAGAACACAAGTCTATTAATGAGAATCATTATGAAACTGAGGAACACAAACATGTTAATGAGAATGAATATGAAATTGAGAAACACAAATCTTTTAATGAGAGAAAATATAAAATTGATGAACATAAATCTGTTAATGAGAAGGAATATGAGATTGAGGAAGTCAAATATGTTAATGTAGTTAAGTATGAATCCACATCAATAGCTAAAACCAAAACAAATGAACAACATAAAACTTCTAAGAATAACTACGTAGAGGAGGAGGATGGTTCAACCAAAATTCTAATATTCTCACCATTCCTATATATGAAGAAAGGGGAGTGAAACCCAAATATATTGTTTTTGTGAAGAGACTAATGAATCCAAAAAACCTATTCCTTCTCACACTCTTGTTCAAGATCAAGACATAATAGATTATTAGAAGTTTTACAACGTTTTACATCTTAAATGCTTGACTTTAAGTAGTGCATATAATTATTATAAAAAAGATGTTTTCTTTATTTTGAAGAGAATGAAGATGAATTCATGAGATATATATGTAAAAAATGGTATTCATGCAAATTTCTTTTACTCACATCAAGCTTCCAATCAAAATCATGAAAAAATCATTTGAGTATGATTTAAGGAAACCCAAATTGGCTTTGTTCACAATCGTATTAATGTTGAAATAAATGAAATTGATCCATTTATTGCTAAAGATTATTGGAAAAAATTCACTAACGATAGGATTGATAAACGCTATGATGTGATTAAAGAATTCCCATTATTTGATTTATCATCTCCTCTTGATATAAGCATGGAAAATGATGATATAGGGGAAGTGAATGATGAGATAAATGCATATGAGAGATATCGAAGTGCACAACCATATGAAAGTGCTCAATAGAAAAATGAAAATTTTGATATGCATGTGATGGATTATATCTACAACTAGTTGCAGCGAAAGAATAATAGGCCCTTCCTAGGACCAAAGAGTTCACTACCACGGTCCACCAAAAACTGAATTGCTCTCTAGAAAAAGAAATGAACCTATGAAATTTTGCATAGTGAAAATGGACCCTCTAAGATTTGTAAACATCTATAGATCATTCAATTTTAACAATGTGACCTTTGTCAACCTCCTTGCATAGGACAAACCAAAATCTGGCCAAATAGATAGCTTATACCTATGTGTACATCTTAACACACATATATTGTGGAATAAGAGATATATGAGAGTGATTCCAAAATCAATATACACAAGGATAAGGAACACTTTAGACAAAGATTATATTCAAAAGAAAGATTACCAAAAGAGCTTCAAGACGTGGTATTTTACACATGAAAGAAATGCCTAAAGGAATCTGAGCGCATAGCGACGGTTAAGGCGACAGAATTTCATCGCTATAAAATTGCAAAAAGCATTCAAGAAGGGTCGAGCGTGGAGCATCAGTTAAACGACGAGAAATACGACATTTTTATCGATGTGTGCCACGACATGATGTGTGACGCTCATAGTGAGCGTCGATAAAGCACCTCATTCAAAACAAGAGGATTACCAACAAAGGAAGAACATGAAAAGCTCAACGCATGGTGTGCTAAGGATGCATTGGCAAGGTCTTATTTACTCAACTCCATCTCTGATTTTCTTTTGCCACACATTAGAAACTGTAAGACATCCCAAGAGACTTGGGAAACCTTGTCATCTTATTTCTCTTCCAACACAAGGGCTAGAAAAAATCATTGTGGATTGAATTCACCACATTAAGGAAGCAACCTAAGCAAGCTGTTTTAGAGTTTGTGACCAAGATTAAAGATGTAGCTGATCAGCTAGCAAGCATAGGAGAAGAGATTGAAGAAGAGCTGATTGTAAGGCAAGTGATCAATGGGATCAAAGCTGATGACAAATGGGAAAGCTTCACCACTACCATGGACCTTTACATGGACATGCAGATTCCAAACCTTACCACTCTCATGGGACAATTGTTCACTCATGAAGCCAAGCTCAACAAGAATGGAGATACATCCAAAGGTAATAGTTCCTCTACTCTATATACTGATAAAAAGTCTAAAGGTAAATGCAAGAATAAGAAGGTAGAAAATGAAGGCTCTACCTCCCAAGCAAACTATGCAGGGAGAGATAGATCATCAAGAGGAAGGGGCAGAGGAGGTAAGCAAGGAAGGGGGAGATCTTATAACTCCTCACCATGCAACATTTGTGGTTTATCAAATCATACTACAGATGAGTGTTTCAGGAATTACAAGAATCAGAGAGGAAGAGGATACCAAAGAGGTGGATACTCATAGTCAAGAGGTAGATTCAACCATCACCAAGGCTACAACAACAACTACAACAACAATTACAAAAACAACTACAATGGCAACTACCAAGGAGGATTCAAATCCAGAAAGGACTACAACAACTATACAGAAGAGTAGGATGATTCTCTTCTAATCATGAACATGACTTCAAAATCAGGTACAAATGATGACCACTTATTCTACATTGACTCAGGATGCTCAAATCATGTCGCTTGCAATGTAGCACTACTCTCTGATCTTGAGGAACCAAAAGGTAAGCATCAAGTCCAAACAAGTGATGACACCAAGCACTCAGTAGTTGAAGTTGGAAATGTTAGACTTGTGATGGAGATCAGAACTTGTTGAGTAGGGTACTCTATGTACCAACCATTACCAAAAATCTAATGAGTGTTGGACAGATTGTGGAGAAAGGTTTGCAGGTTAGATTCAACCAATTTGGAGCATTTGTGGAGGATCGAAGACATGGGTTCAAGAGGATTGCTAAAGGAGGAAAATCAGGTAGACTTTTCACTTTTGAGTTAGAAGACACAAAGAATATTGCACTATACAGTTATAAAGATCAAACACTTTCAGAGCTTGAGATTTGGCACAAAAGATTAGGGCATGTAGGAGAAAGAACCTTGAAGCAGATATGCAGGGATCAATGTGTTATTGGAATACCCAATGTTTCCAAAGAACACATGATATATAAATGTAGTTCTTGTCAATTTGGGAAGTCTCACAGGTTACCCTTCTCAAGGAAAGGCTACATGCATGAGGACTACCTAGAACTTGTACACACAGATGTATGGGGACCAAGCAAAGACCTCTCAATCTCAAGATCAAGGTACTATGTATCTTTTATTGATGATTATAGCACGAGGACTGTATTGTACTTCATGAAGCACAAGGATGAAGTATTTAATTGCTTTAAAAAATATCTTGCACTAGTTGAAAATCAGACAGGAAAGAACTTCAAGAGACTAAGGTCAGATGGAGGAGGTGAGTACTTCTCCAATGAATTTGAAGACTTCTTGCAGGACAGAGCCATCAAAAGAGAAACCACCACAAGGTGTACTCCTGAACAGAGTGGGGTAGTTGAGAGAAGAAATAGGTTGATTGTTGAGACAGCTAGGTCTATGTTGAATGAAAAAAAGTTACCTAACTATCTATGGGCAGAGAGTGTTTCTACTGCCGCTTATCTCATAAACAGGTTACCATCTAAGTCCCTTGATGCGATGACACCCTATGAAGCATGGCACGGGAAGAGACCCTCACTTGACCATTGCAGGATATTTGGATGTGTAGAATATGTACACATTCCTTCTCAGATAAGAGGTAAGCTAGGCCCTAAGGCTGAGAAGTGCATCTTTATTGGATATGATCTAAATAAAAAAGGGTACATGTTTTACAACCCTTCCAATAAGGGATTCATGGTTAGTAGAGATGTTGTCTTTGATGAAAATGATTCTTGGTATGAGAATGAATGCAGGAAGTTTAAACTACCCTATGACTTGGAAGAGGAGTTTCCAACTCTTGCAAAGGAGAAACCTACTCAGAATGAAGACTCAACTTTAGATGATGAAGATGTTATCAACCTTGAAGAGTTCAAGGCATGGAAGTCCAAGGGCAAAATGAAGATGAAGAAACTTGAAGACATACTTGAATCTTCAACTCACTCAATTAGAAGATCACAAAGAGAAAGCAAAAAACCTATCAGATATGGGTATGATACATCTCTTGTTACTAAACACTCAGTTTATCTTGCCAAAGATTTGTCAATTGAAGAACCAAGATCATATGAAGAAGCCATGACCAAGACAAAATGGAAAGAAGCTATGGATGAGGAGATTGAAGCACTCAAGGAGAGTGATAGATGGGAGTTAGTACCCAAGAAGGAATCCATGAAGGTAATAGGATCCAGATGGATCTATAAACTCAAAAGAAACTTTGATGGGTCAATTAATAGGTACAAAGCCAGATTGGTAGCCAAGGGTTTTGCACAAACCCAAGGCATTGACTATGAAGAAACATTCTCTCCTGTGGCCAAGATGGGAACCATTAGAGTGTTAGTGAGTGTAGCTCCATCAAAAAATTGGAACATGTATCAATTGGATGTAAAAAATGCTTTCTTGAATGGATGGATTTCAGAGGAGGTATATATGTCACACCCTCTTGGCTATGAGGATCCTAACAAGGTAACATATGTGTGCAAATTGAATAAAGCTCTTTATGGATTAAAGCAGGCACCTAGGGCATGGAATCACAAGTTGACCACTTACCTTCAAGACAAAGGTTTTGTCATGAGCAAGGCAGACACTTCTCTATTCATTAAGAGAAGTAATTCAAAGGTAATATACCTTTGTGTTTATGTTGATGACATCATACTTACAGGTAATGATGTTAATGGAATCAGAAAAATCAAAAGCCAGATGATGAAGGAGTTCAAGATCAATGATCTTGGTCTACTAAAGTATTTTCTTGGGCTTGAGTTAGTCTATACTAACTCAGGAATATACATTACTCAGAAAAAGTACATACAGGATAAGTTGAGGAAGTTTCAATTGTAGGATGCCAAAGTAGCAAGTACTCCAATGGAGGTAAACCTAAAACTAACTGCCCATGAAGGTGATGAAATTAATGACATTACAAGTTATCAAAGCATGGTTGGTAGCTTGAACTATGCTACCTTAACAAGGATAGATATTGCATATGGAGTTAGTGTGCTAAGTCAATTTATGCACAAGCCAAGAGTACCTCACTTAGAGGCTGCCAAGAGAATCTTGAAGTATCTCAAGGGTACACAACATCATGGTTTGTATTTTCCTTACACTTCAGATATTGATATCAAGATCTATTCATAACTGCCATTGGTATCAATCACCTCTGGGCTAATAATCTTGCATACACGAGCGAAGATAGAAACCATAGGTGGTTGGCGGTTACATTCATCAACCGCTTCCAATTCTCCCTGATTTCTATGTATGATCCAAATGAGGATGTTGCGAGGATCGATACTTGGTCCTCCCTGGATTCGTTTTCTCATAATGTCATGATTTGCGGTGACTTCAATATGGTGGAGGACTCCTCTGATAGGTGGAACAACAAGGGCCGTATCATTGATGGCCAAGAGAAAGACACATGGAACCAAACCAAACTATTCATGGATCTAGTCAAAGTGAAGGACTGGAATGGCTTTTCTTGGTCCAATCTTCAATGGGGTGAGGACTTGAGGAAAGCGAGACTCGACAGAAGCTACATTTCGCAAAATTTCATCCATCGATGGGGTCCTCCTAGCCTAACGCAACGTATCGACCTCACCATCTCACACCACTACCAAATGGTGCTCACCTTCCCCCCGTCACCTAAAAGTTGCAAGGCACCTTGGTTTCACGCCAGCCCATTTGTCTTTTCGCTCCCCTCTATCCACCATGAAATCACTAATGCATGGCTTGAGGCCTTTGCTGTCTTCACCTCTCTGGCCAAGTGTTGGAGAAACGCGGTGGAAAAGTCTCATTAGATCTTGATTATGACCACGAAGGCTCTCAAAACCATCCGCCGAAGACGTAGAGAAAACCTATACCACCAGCTCCGGAGACTCGAAGAAGAAGTTAATAAAGGGAAGATTCAATCTCAGAAGGTGCTCCAAAATATCAGAGCAAGACTAAGATAGGAGGAGGAGATCAAAAGGAGAAATCTTCAAATTTACTTTAAGGAATGGTGGGCTGGTAAGGCGAATAGACCTTCCAAAGAGATGTGCAATATTCTCAGAAGAAAACAAATTAGAGAGGAGATCCCGCTACTGCTTGACAAGGATGGGGCGGAATGTAAAACAGTGGAAGAAAACATTCGCATTATAGAAGCACACTTCACGAGTCTCCTGGGTAGTGCTTGTCCCCTCTCCCCTCATAGGCGGGATTGCATGGCCACCATCTGTCGGACTTCCCTGCATAGAATCCCATGCAACTTGAGTGCTCTACTTGACGCTTCCTTTTCGGAACAAGAGATCCTGGAAGTTATCGATTCGCTTCCGAACGACAAGAGCCCGGGGCCTGATGGGCTCACTAATGAGTTCTTTATATATTTCGAATATGTGGTGGCCACCCCCTTGTGTCTTGTTTGGCTTGAGGCTCTCAAGTTCGGCACCCTTGCCACTTGTCTCAACAACGGCATCATCAAATTTATATATAAAAAAGGGGAGAGGAACAGAATTGAGAACTGGAGACCTATCACAATGCTTCAAACCAGATATAAGATTCTTGCTAAAGTCATTGCCAATAGGATATAATGTCATTTAGACCAGTGGCTTAGCAAAGATAAAAAAGGCTTCATTAAGGGAAGGTCAATATTGGAAGCCATCATTGATATCTAGGAAGGTCTTGACTATGCTAAAGAATCTAATCAGGACATTGTTTTCCTCAAGACTGACTTTGACAAAGCCTACGACAGATTGGAATGGGAATATATTTTATAATCTCTAAAAGTCCTCGGGTGTAGTCAGAGATTCCTCAGGACGATGTCCACTCTCCTAGGCAACACTTTGACCAAAGTCAATGTCAATGGACATCTTTTGAAGGGAATCAAATTGACACGATTCATCAGGCAAGGTTGCCCATTGGCCCCGCTGCTCTTTGCCATCACCACTGAAGGAATGAGCCGACTTGTGGAGCAACAGATGTAGCTTGGTCACATAAGAGGCATCACTTTGCCACATAACTATGGGTAAATCACAATGAGGCTATTTGCAAATGACACAAATGCCTTTGTTCACACTGACGATACCAGCTTGGAAACCTTTTGGTGGTGCCTCGACACATTTTGTGAGGCCTCTGGATCCAGAATTAACCATACCAAGACTGCATTTAGGGCTATCAAAGGGAATCAACCCAATCTCCTCACTATGCAAGGATGCCAAAGCATTCAATCAGGTCAAGTTGTTCACATTCTTGGTATCCCCTTGGGATTCGGTGTTACTCTAGAACAAAGGTGGGCTTGGGTCCTCGCTAGATTGAATAATAAAATTAACTACTGGAGGGGTTTGCAAATCAATCTTGCTGGCCGGGCCATGATGATCAACACGTTCCTCATATCCTCAATCATATACTTTCTTTCTTGTTGGAGACCGAAAAATCAAGATTTATCCAAATTAGAAAGTACTTATAGGAACTTCCTCTAGACTGGGGACCATAACAGGAGGGGAGTGCCTAAAATCAAATGGTCCATATGCACTAGCCAAAAGGAGAATGGGGGTCTGGGTATTATGGACATTGCCAGCATGGCCAATAAACTTGCGGCTAAGTGGATAATTAAGGCGTGGTGCAACAGAGATTCCTCTAGGGCTACATTAATTCTCAGAAACACAAATGTGATTACTTTGGTAGGCTACCCTGGATGGAAAAACCTCGACATCCTCACCTTCCTATTCACTTCGATTCCGATCTCACCCAAAGGATCGATCTTGGTAAGATCCTTGTGGTTGAGGTGGAACACATTCAAACCTCACATCAGAATCCGTGAAGATTGGAAGTGGGCTGCAGGTATAAGACAAAATGACTCTATTTGGTTCTGGATCCAAGGCATGAGAAACGTGGAGCCCGGGAATGTCTTGAGTGCCAAGAGAGTTTGGAATAAGGGATTCAAACAATGGAAGCACCTTTGGAAATAGGACACGAATAGATGGGTGGACTTTGAGGATCTTGACCCTACTACCATGGTCACATAAAGGGAATGGAATGTTTTACTGAGCAGACGCCAAGCTTGGGACCGATATAAAATCCGACTACTTATGGGACAGGACGCTTCAAACCGAATGTGCCTTAAATGGTATAATGTTAATCGCCTCTCCAAGCTTCCATATGTCGAAGCTTGCAATGACATTCACATCAGTTTTAACAAGAGATGGTGTCTCAAGTGGACGCGACTTCGATGGGATATGAAATTTATGTCTATCTGGCACCCTCTCATTGAAAACAAAAAGTCGGTTCTCCTATGGAAAATCCTACACCGTCGAATATGGAACAATGCAAAAGCCAACAAGATCTGTGGCGTTCCGCCCTGGTGCAAGCAATGTTGCCGTAGCAAAGAGGATATTGGTCACCTGTTCTTTGCTTGCCCTAAATCCCTTTGGTTCTGGAGGGTCCTGGGTCGTTCTTTGGGACTCCAAGAACAAATCAATTGGAAGCAAGCCCTCATTGGTGAAGCGATCGACTGCTCTGCGAATGCAATTAGGGGAGAGATCCTTTGGAAGATTTGGCGAGAAACATGTGCTCAAAACTTTGGCAATACCCCCAAGGAGTGGTCGATCGAGAAGTCCCTTTTCCTTCTCGACAAAAGAATCGCCAACTGTAAGAAAACCCCCCTTTTTAGACATCACAAAGAGCTACATTATGTCAACAATAAGCTTAAAACCAAGTGGGTTCCACATGATGGGGATGCGAGGTTTATCAACCTCCTCTATAACTCCATGTAACTCCATGGAAGCCTTGCAAGGCCTACCACAAAGGCTATGGCAGATCATCGGAATGAAAATTAATCATCAAAAATATATCAGTTGGAAGGCAGCTCTGCTAGGAGAAGCGAGTGGTCGCTCTGCGAATCTCTGGAACGCTCGAAACTCTGGTCGATTGAGTATTCACTGTTCCCCCTTGGCAAAAGGATTGCTAATTGTAAGAAACCCCCCTTTTCAAGAGTCATCTATTATTCCTTTTGATCAAGGTCACACTTTACCCATGTGGGCCTCGCATGTGTGTGATGAGTGGGCGATTAACCTTTTTCTTGTAAAGCCATCTACACTCTGTAAAAGCTTCCCCTGCTTTGTGGGATTTGGGGGATCCCGTGGGTACTAGTCCCCTTCTTTTGTATTTTTCCTCTATTTAATTCAAGTCCAGGAGAGTAGGCTAAGGCCGAACTTCCGTTATTAAAAAAAAAAGGGACAAGTTAAGATAGTCCTCTAGTGCCTTGTGCGACACAACAAGAAGCTAGTGAGGGGATAGGCGGGAAAGCTTTGAAGTTGCTATGGCGGTTCCATGACCAACGCGGGCTAGATTTCTTGCGTACCTTCTTCTAGGCAGTGTGCTTTTGTGCTACTTGATACTTCTGGTCCAAGGTTAGGAAAGCATGATGTGCTGAAGTATTCATGGCTGCCATAGCTTTGCTCACAGTTAGCCCTCTCTGAGCGTGTCTCATCGTTTGCTTTACTAGAGTCAGAATCATTTTGCAGAGGTGTAGTGTTCTTTTGCGAAGGTGTCGTTGTTGGGTCTCGGTGTTGCTTCCCTCCTCCCCCTCCCCTCTAGGTTGAGGGGTTGAGTTGCGATTCTCCCCGGGCCTTGTGGTATCACGATATTCGCGTGTATCGCATAGTGTGGTGCTGATTTTGCTTTGTGAAGCCTAGAGAAGTATCATTTCGCTTGATCTCGGGATACCTGACAAAGTTTCATATTTCTTGCTTTCGGTATCGTGAAGCCGTTTGAAGTATCGTATCGCATTCTTTGGTATCATTGAGCAAGCTTAGTATCCTTGTCGAGTGGTATCGCTTCTTGTGAGGTATCATCATGCCTGCATGTTTCTTTTAAGGTATCGTATCGCCTGCGAGCTTAGTATCGTTGTTGGGTGATTTCGCTTTTCTTGAGGTATCGTGGCTTCTTTGTTGGGGTGTGTGTTGTTTCGCAAGGATTTGTTTGTCTGTGAGGGTTATAGTGCTTCCCCCTCTTTGAGGTGCACTGTAGTTCTAGTATCATGAGGCTTTGTAGGTGCCTTGTCAAGTGACCTCCTTTGTTTTAGTTTCCTGAGTCTTGTTCGTGGTATTGTGGCTTGGACTATTCATGATTTTTTAGGATATGGTGTTTGTTCAGGTATTGATGTAATTTCTTTATTCAATATGCATATAAATAAATGTGAGTTAATCTAATTATATTTTTTTCATTTTCATGATGCAGGAATATCTACTAAGGGTAATAAAGCTTGTCAATATTGTGGTGATTGGTTGAGATCAATCTATACTAAGAATGTGAAAAAAAATGTTTATGTTTGACATCGACGATTCTTGCCTGATGATCATCCATAAGATCTAAAAGAGAAGCAATACATTTTAATGGAGAACTTGAAACAGGTCAGTGTCCAAAACCTATGATGTCTATGGATTAGTATAAAAAATGGACAGATGCACCTCTGATAGATCTAGAATAAGAAATCTTCAGTGATGATGAAGATAATGAGTATGTGAAGAGAGGTAAAGGAAAATTGCCACTCGCAGAGAAGATATCAATATGGTATTCTTTGGAGTATTAGAAAGACTTAAAGGTATGTCATCTTCTTGATCCTATGCATATATTCAAAAATATTGGTTATTCACTATGGAAACATCTTCTTGGACTAAAAGATAACATAGCATTAAGGAATTATTTGAAAGATCAAAACTCAAAACCAAAGTTATGGCCAATTTTTGATAGACATCGATAGAAAACGACTTATGCACCTACTCCTTGGGTACTTACAACAAAAGAGATACAAACTATCAACAATAGGACTCAATTGATTTGGACTCCTACAGGATATAGAGCATCTTTCCAAAACATGTTTACTAAGGATGATAAGAGCTTATCTGGGTTAAAGACCCATATTTTAACTTTGGTTATCGATGGATGTACAACAAAAGGAGTATGAGATGTGATCTATCGTTACGGCATATTGATGTCTCGCATTAACGAATCATTTGATTCTAACCATATATTTTGGGTAGTTCATGTTTGAGGTTTGAATACTCTGAAAGATGATTTTCCATGCTTTTCTTATTAAAATATGGATCAGAACCCAAGAGCTTGTGAAATCAGCTGGGGGGGGGGGTTTGCCATCTAGAGTTTTCCGTCTTCAACAGCCATCTATGAGGATAACGAAGCAGAACTCGTAAAACCTTTGTTTACGCTGACTAAGTGTGCAGATTGAGGTGCAATAATAAAAAGAACCATATATTAGCGGAGGTTAAGTGATTTGCATTATTGCTTGATCAATTTCTTTGCAGTTTCATCATATTCTGATATTTGGCATTGAAATTCACTTTTCCCTCATGTGAAACATAGATGAATGCATTAAGGAACATCATTTTCGGCATTGAAATTCGCTTTTCCCTCATGTGAAACATAGACGAATGTGTTAAGGAGCATCAGTAGGTCATTATGCATCGCGTGGAGGATAATTCATTTTTAGATTGCAAATGTTCGAAAAGATGTGAAAAACAATCCAAATAATTTATAGTTATGTACAATTTCCATTCTTTGTATATCATTTGAATTGTGCTATTTTCATTATTTAGCATACTCACACTTATTGATATGCACATATACACTTATACATGATGAAGATGCACGTTCACACATATACACATATACGCATGCACATACACACACATACATGTGCACATACACTTATACAAACACACATGTACACATGCATATGCACAAACATTTCTACAACCACATAAAAAGACTTGCATGCATGCATTATTGCATATATACATACACATACACACCTTAACATATACTTAAATACATGTATATGCACATCCACATGCATGCACATTCACATGCAAGCACATGGATGCAAATGGAAATGCATCCACACGCACATGCATGTTTCATACATATATACATGCATATACATACACGTGTATATGTTTATACACATACACATACATATGCACGTATGTGTATATACACACACATACACATATATATGCACATACGTACACACACATAAACACATACACACAGACACATGCACATACATACATATACACATATAAATGCACATACACATATACACATACACTTACACATATACATGCACATACATATACACACACATACACATGCACATGCACATACACATATACACTTACACATCCAGATGCACATACATACATATACACACACATACACATACATACACATATACACGTACGCATGCACATGCACATACATGCATATACAAATATACATATGTACATACATTCATATACACACACATATGCACATGCACATACACACTCATACTTACATATACATATACATGCATATAGACATACTTACACATATAGATATATACCTACATGTGCATATATACATTTTATATACACACAAGCACACATAAATATGAATGAATTATATCATTAAATTACTAAAACACATGCTTAATATAAACAATTATAACAATCAATAGAACAAAACTTTTCATTACTTAATACCATACTTTTAATTCAAAACATAACTGACATGAACAATATATAAATTATATATATATATATATATATATATATATATATATATATATATATGTGTGTGTGTGTGTGTGTGTGTGTGTGTGTCTGCGTCAATGTAAATACATATCCAATGTCATAATCAAGAATCCTAATCATCATCATGATTAGCATCATGATCATCCTCATCCTCATCATCACGATCATCCGCATGATCTGATGTATCTGTGTGAGCACCCTATGATGATCGAGATCGTCCCTCCTATGTTTGTCTCTCCACCTCATCCATATCTGCATCTCCATAATACTCCTGTATTACATATAACACAGATAAATAAGTAAAACAATTAAAACATCCATAAAAATAAAATAATTATACAAAATTTAATAATACTCACAAAGGCATCCGGTTGATCTCACATATACTCGTTCAAATGCCGATATCCAAAATGTGTGCATAATCGATCTCATGTTTCATATGATATTGGACATAATCCTTTTCCTTCATTGAAACAAATAAAAAAGATCAGTTTCTTGCATTTTATTTAAAATAAAAAGTATACTCACAATAACACATATACTTACAAATGTAGCTACAAAACCATGATGGCCCATTTGGCCTAGGTGCGATGTGTGGCCCAACTCAACTCTCTTCTTTGCAGGAGCCTGTTTATTGAAAGAAAAAGGAAATACATAAATTTAATGTAAAGAAATACTAAAATATACGTATAAATATAGACTATTAATTTGTATACCTTCTGCTGAGGAAATGACTCTTGAAGACGTAGTTGTGTACAAAAAAACTACCATGTCTCAGGTGGTATGTTAGGTCGCCTCTTATTTTTTTCCACCATACAATATCTCCTGTTAATTTAATCTCAAACAAAAAAAAAGAATCATAATACATACACATATATACACACACATACACATACCCACATACACATATACATGCAAACATATACACATACATATATGCATACATGTACACATATACATACATAATGGAGAGGTATTAATGTCATTGATGTATCAAAAAGCATCAATGAAAGATATATTACAGTTCGTGGTATTGTGGTTTGGACTATTCTTAATTTTCTAAGATATGGTGTTTGTTCAGGTATTGATGTAATCTTTTTATTCAATATGCATACAAGTAAATGTGAGTTAATCTAATTATATTTTTATCATTTTCATGATATATGAATATCTACTAAGAGTTATAAAGCTTGTATATATTGTGATGATTGGTTGAGATCAATCTATAGTAAGAATGTGAACAAAAATATTTATCTTTGACATCAACTATTCTGGCATAATGATCATCCATTAAGATCTAAAAGAGAAGCAATACATTTTAATGGAAAACTTGAAATAGGTTAGTGTCCAAAACCTATGACGCGTATGGATTGGTATAAGAAATGGACAGATGCACCTCTGATAGATCCAAAAATAGAAATCTTCAGTGATGATGAAGATGTGAAGAGAGGTAAAGGAAACTTGGCACTCGTAGAGAAGATATCAATATGGTATTCTTTAGAGTATTGGAAAGAGTTAAAAGTATGTCATCTTCTTGGTCCTATGCATATATTCAAGAATATTGGTTAATTACTATGGCAACATCTTCTTGGACTAAAAGAGACCATAGCATCAAGGAATGATTTGAAAGATCAAAACTCAAAACCAAAGTTAGTGCCAGTTTTTGATAGACATTGACAAGAAACGACTTATGCACCTGCTCCTTGGGTAATTACAACAAAAGAGATACAGACTATCAACAATAGGATTCAATTGATTCAGACTCCTACAGGATATGGAGCATCTTTCCAAAACATGTTTACTATGGATGATAAGAGCTTATCTGGGTTAAAGACCCATGACTGGCATAACGTTTTGAGACATATTTTACGTTTGGTTATCGATGTATGTACAATGAAAGGAGTATGAGAAATGAGGACCAATATGACATTTTTATCGAGGTGTGGCACAACCGGATGTGCGACGCTCATAGTGAGCATCGATAAAGCGAGGATTTAAGAAACCTTCACATAAGCAACACTAATTTGTGTCGCATAAGCGACCATAAATAACGTCGCTTATGGGATGCCAATTCCACTGCTTTTTATGATGCCTTACCATCGCTTACATGATGGCTTTTTGATGAAAAAATTTAAAACATTGGACACTCTTCCATTGGCATCTTCATGCATCTAGTCGAAGAGGTCTCCAACGTTCACAATGCGCCGCACTTACGAACTGAAACAATCGCTTGCAGAATTGTTGTTTTTTCTAATCTCTATCTGATTGTCTCTTTCTATCTCTCTTTCTCTCTTTCTACCTCTTTCTCTCTTTGAATTCTCTCTCTCTGTCTCTCTCTCTTTATTGAAGGTTATTCATTTGCATATCATTTTATTTGTGTTATTTTCATTCGTTAGCATACTCACACTTATTGATATGCACATATACACTTATACATGCTGAAGATGTAGGTTCACACATATATACATGCACATACACAGACATATATACACACACATACATATGCACATACACTTACACATACACATGCATATGCAAAAACATTTCTACAACCACATAAAAAGACTTGCTTGCATGCATTATTGCATATATACATACACATACACACATAAACATATACTTAAATACATGTATACGCACATCCACATGCATGCACATTCACATGCATGCACATTCACATGCATGCACATGGATGCAAATGGAAATGCATCCACATGCACATGCATGTTTCATACATATATACATGCATATACATACACTTGTATATGTTTATACACATACACATACATATGCACATATGTATATACACACACACATACACATATATACACATATATATGCACATACGTACACACAGATTTCCCATACACACACATGCATATACAGACATATACACATACACATATACACATACACTTACACATATACATGCGCATACATATACACACACATACACATTCACATGCACATACACATATACACACATATACACTTACACATGCACATGCACATACATACATATACACACACATACACATACATACACATATACACTTACTCATGCACATGCACATACATGCATATATACATATACATAGTGTTCATACATTCATATACACACACATATTACACACATATACATGCACATACGTACAACAACATATTACACATATACACATGCACATACACACATACATACATACATACATATATAGAAATACACATGCATGTGCGCATACACATACATACACATATACACTTACACATGCACATGCAGATACATGCATATACACATATACATATGCACATACATACATGCGCATATATACATAGATACATACATTTACATGCATATAGACATACTTACACATATAGATATATACCTACATGTGCATATATACATTTTATATACACACAAGACACATAAATATGAATGAATTTTATAATTAAAGTACTAAAACACATGCTTAATACAAACAATAATAAAAATCAATAAAAAAAACTTTTCATTAATTAATACCATAGACACAATTCAAAACATAACTGAAATGAACAATATATAGATAATATATATATACACATATATATAAATATATATATACATAATATATATATATATATATATATATATATATATATATATATATATATATATATATATATATATATATATATATATATATATATATATATATATATATATATATATATATATATATATATATATATCAATGCAAATACATATCCAGCGTCGTAATCAAGAATCCTAATCATCATCATCATCATCATCATCATCAGCATCAGCATTAGCATCATGATCATCGTCATCCTCATCCTCATCATCAAGATCATTCGCATGATCTTATGTATCTGTGTGAGCACCCTGTGACGATCAAGATCATCCCTCCTGTGCCTGTCTCTCCACGTCATCCATATCTGCCTCTCCATAATACTCGTGTATTACATATAACAAACATAAATAAGTAAAACAATTAAAACATCCATAAAAATGAAATAATTATATAAAATTTTAATAATACTCACAAAGGCATCTGGATGATCTTGCATATACTTGCTCAAATGCCGATATCCAAAATGTGTAGTATACTCGATCTCATGTTTTGTAGGATATCGGCCAAAATCCTTTCGCTGCATTGAGACAAATAAAAAAGATTAGTTTCTTGCATTTTAACTAAAATAAAAATTATACTCACAATAACACATATACTTACAAATGTAGCTACAAAATCATGATGGCCCATTTGGCCTAGGTGCAATGTGTGGCCCGACTCAACTCTCTTCTTTGGAGCAGCCTATTTATTAAAAGAAAAAAGAAATACAAAAATTAAATGTAAAAAAATACTAAAATTTATGTATTAATTGGTATACCTTCTGCTGAGAAAATGAGTCCTAAAGACGTAGCTGTCTACGAAAAAACTGCCACGTCTCAGGTGGTATGTTAGGTCGCCTCTTATTTTTTTCCACCATACAATATCTCCTATTACTTTATTCTCAAAAAGGGAAAAGGAATCAAAATACATACACAGATATACACACACATACACATACACATACCCACATACACATATACATACAAACATATACACATACATATATGCATACATATACACATATACATACATATAACATAAAGACACATATACATATCCACATATATGCTTACACACATACACATGCATGCATATACACTCATTCTTATAAAATACATGAATTTATCCCACAATAATGTGTATTTGTGTATATCTGAATATTTATGTATGTGTAAATGTGTATATGTGTGTGTGTTGCAGAGCTAAAGAAAGCACAAAGCAGAGAAAAAGACGGGCCCCAAAATTTTTCCGATTTGGACATCATATTTTTGTATCATAACCATTCTTGTAATATATTTTCCGTTGTAAAGGCACTAGAGGAGTCCTCTAGATGCATCCCCGCAGAAGATTAGAGATTTACCCATGTAAAATAGTAGGAAATTAGTCTTTTAGTGAATAAAGTGCCGGTCTCTTGTGTGAAAGGACCATTTTTTAGGGCACTAGTATATAAATCAAGTGTGACTCTTTGTAAAGAACTTTTGGCCATTGTGAGAATAGAGAGCACAGAAATTCGAATTTGTGTCTTCCTCACTCTGTATCTTCTTCTTTGTGAGGTTGTATGCATGTGTATTGCTTGGAAAGAGTGCTTGTGAGTGTTGTCTATCCATGAAAGTGTTTATTTGCTGTAGGTAAGGTGTGTGCGAAGTGTAGGAAGTGCTGAAGTATAGGAAGGTATTTCGTGTGACTCAGTATTTTTCTCATAACTTGAAGTAGGAGCGTTAGAATTGAGTGAAACCACTGCCATTAGATGCGTCTTCTCGAGAGCTTCGAAACGCATTTGCTATTCGCTATATTTGGAACTCGGAGCTGAGAGAAAAGTTCAAAATACTGACGGCTGTTGTACCAAGTATCGTTTCGCCATGACCAACAGTTGAAGCTTGTTTGGATAAGTCTTTGCCTTATTTACACTCTTTGAGTAGTTCATTTGTATTGATCATCACATGATTGCATGTCCTCATACACTCGACTAGGTTTGTATACTCTTTGGATTGATAATTAAAAGCGTGTATCCCCACTATATGCACTTGAGAGGGGATTGAGGTATAGTCTCTTTCTCCGCAAGTCCCTAAGTTGGTACTTAGGTCAACACACTTTTTGGCGCCGTTGCCGGGGAGTGACGAATCAAACCGAGGCATTCGTGTGATGGTAAGTAGCTTTTTTGCATTGAAGTAAGTGGAGGAGTGGAAATTTTCTCTTCTTTGGTAAGTCATTTTCAGCCGCACTTGCTACTTCTCATTCTTGGAGTGTGTGTAGTGAGTTGTTAGTTTAGGGAAGTGAGTGGAGTGAGTAGAGTAGGAGTAGTGAAATAGTAGGTCAAGTCATTGGAGTAGGAGTGAGTCATAGATAAGTGGAATTTGTCTGTTTTTGAAGCAAGAAAACCTCAAGTATAAAAGCCCAAAAATCATTTTTGCAAATCACTTGCCTAGAAAGCAAGTATCGTGACCTGCAGTGTCGAGTATCGTGAGGGCTGCGTCAGAGATCGTGTGAGCCAAACGGGCAAGCTGGGGTTGCACAGAGCAAGGGGAAGTGACCAAGAGATTATAGGAGCTACCAAGGTGAGCTAACCCACCCCTTTAATCTATAATTTCTCAGTAAATTAAGTTTGGAAAGGGAAACGATCTGCGTCAGGTATCGTTTGGCACTGACAGAGGTGAAAAGGAGTGCTTGGAGTGAGGCAGAGAGTGAGGAGAGGGGAGAAGGACTAGGAAAACAAGGGCATCAAACCAAAACTTAAAAATCTTAGCAAAAATCTTGGCAAAGGGTCAAGTATCGTTTTGCTCCTGCGGTCGAGTATCGTGATACCTGACAAGTATTGTGATCTCCTGTGGTTGAGTATCGTGATATTTCCCAAAGATCGTAGATCGTTTCGGTCAAAGATCGTTTTTGACCAGTGATCGTTTCGTCAGCGATCGTCTCTGAGAGATCGTTTTGACAATGATCGTTTCTCTGAACGATCGTGTGCCAAAGATCGTCCCTCAAAGATCGTCGATCGTGTATCGTCTGGTCTTCAGAGATCGCGATACTTGAGCCAGATCGAGTATCGTTTGGTCTTTATCGATCGCGATACTTGATCAGTGTCGTGTATCGTTTTGCCAGCGATCGTCTGCGAAAGATCGTTTTTAGAGATATCATATTGTCAGCGATCGTCTGCGAAAGATCATTTTTAGAGGTATCGTTTTGTGAGAGATCGTGTATCGTTTGGCTGAAGTATCGTGTATCGTTTTGCAGAGATCGCGATACTTACCAAAGATCGCGTATCGTTTTGTTCAGGTAGCTTCGATCGTTTTGTGCCAAAGATCGTGTATCGTTTTCTCCCAAGTATCAAGTATCGTTTCCAGCAGGTATCATGTATCGTTTTGAGCCAAGTATCGTTTGTGCTAAAGATCGTTTTGATCAAAGATCGCGATATTCATCAGCGATCGTGTATCGTTTGGTTCGTAGGTCGTGTATCGTTTGTATGCAGAGATCAAGTATCGTCTGTAGTCAGAGATCGTGGAATTTAGAGGTTAAGTATCGTGACTTGAAAAGTTATTTTTAGTCAATTTTTAGCCAAAATTCTTCCTAGAATTCTAACCCTGAGTGAAGAGTGCCAAAGGCTAAAGGTTAGCAAAGACTGATCAGAGTTTAGAAGTGGATGAACCTGAGATCCGGAAGAACTCTAGGAAGCCGAAGAAGTGTAATCTCTTCTGTAGGTAGTGTAGTAGAGCAAAGTAACCGTTCACATTATTCAGAGACCTCCAGTGAGTCAGAGGAAGAAATTCCCATGGCTTCAGAGGATATGCAGAACACAGTGCCCATGATTGGCATGATGTCAATCATTGAGGGAGAGTACAGGACCTCCTTGGAGTATGTGAACACCAACCAAAATGAGATCCCTATTTATTTGGATGGTCTAAACAGATCAGTGGCCAGGTTAAAGAAAGCGTTAGAGGCTTACATAGTGCCTAGACCAGCAGTCAAGTACGTAGGAGGATTTTACATGGACAAAAGAGATATCCAATATGTTGTCACAGAACACCCAGAAAACATTAATGAAATTGGTGAAGAAAATAATGCTTCAAACTTAAATGGAGGAGGGAATGAAGAGCAAGTAACTACACCTAGAGGGAGATCTACGGTTGCTAGGATATGGAGAGGAGACCTGATTCCCCAAGATGACACCTTAATGGATGTATATTTGATCAATGGGATAGAGCATCTTCTTAGAGCACATTCCTCAATATGGGAAGCTGCCCCTAATCCAGTCACCATCTACGAGTTACAAGATCCTGATTTCCCCACCATCATCACATATCTGGATAAAAATCAGAGAAGATATTGGCCCTTAACAGAAGCGGAAAGAGCTGAGTTGAAATATCAGAATATCCTAGTGTTTCCCCCTAGGGACCAAGCCACTACTTCAAGAAATCCACTTGGAACATCACAGAATGATTCATATCAACAGTCAGGGCAAACACAGCAAACTCAAATCCCAGTCAGACCACCTGTGCAGTTCACAATGCCTGCAAATAACCCTAATTACCGACCTCAACCAACTATTGACCCAAGACATGGAATTCATGCTCCAATCAGACCACCGGTCGTAAGAGGACCAGGCATACCAATAGGAAGACCAATTTTCCCAGTAATGCCTAGACCACCTGAAGCAGGAAGACGATTAAGGCCAATCCAAGTTGCCAAATGCATGAGAAACCACTATGATGGCTCTAGTGAACCTTACAATCATATAGCTGAATTTAAACAAGTAATCAGAGCCGAACAGGTAGAAGACTTTTTGATTCAATACGAGTCCTTTGGTCTTACTTTGTCAGACACGGCGTTAGCATGGTTTCAACCATTGGACCCTAATACTTTTCAAAACATGGAGCACGTATACCAAGAAATGATTGAGGAGTTCACTAAGTCATGAATTAAAAGCAATTCTTCATCATTGATTCATAGCTTCAAGCAAGTCCCTACCGAATCAGTGAGATTGGCTGCAAGAAGATTCAAACAGTATGTGGACAGATGCCTAGTAGAAGAGAGACCTACCCAAAATAAAATGGTATCATTATTTTTGGAAGGATTGTTGAACGGATCTTTGAGATCATTGGTCTATGTAAAGAGAGTTCAGACTTTGCAAGAATGCATGAAGGAATGCATAGATCTAGAAGACAACCTAGCAGAGGACCTGAGAATACCTCAAGGTAGCTTGAAAAGTGAAGATTCGGCCAGTAACACATCAATCCCTAAGAACAATGTAGAGGAAATAGCCGATTTGGTAGCAAAGAAGTTGAACGTTCAAGGACAGAGGAACTACCCCAATAACCCTATGAGAGTACCCATGCTCAGAAGATGTATGCAGTGCGGAGGTGATCATCCTTCTCACTTGTGTACTAGGGGAGTAGTCCCCCCACCTGTTTATGCTTATAATAGACCCACTGTCCCAGGATCTCTATAATATTGTAGTATAGAACAAAAATATACAAATCACAGTACAGAAAATTGCCCTTACAATAGGCAGGCGAGACCAGCACAGCCATACATGAGACCTTATGGATACCCTCAGAGAGATCAAGGAGGTGAAGCCTTTAGATATCCCACTTATCAGCAACACGCACAAATGCCGCGACCATATGTGTATCAAGGATACACCCAACCACAACCCGTACTAGGACAACAACCGCCCCATTCTCAGAACGTTGTCTCAGTCAAGAGAGCTCAACCGGAAGAAAATCTAGAGAGAGCAATAGTCCCAGCCACACCTTTGGTTAATAATGAATCATATGACTCATCATATGACCATAGTCAAGGAGCATATCCCTCTTATGAGAGCTCACTGATAGAATATGGACAAGCATACGACCCATATGCTTATGACATAGAAACACAAGATAGCTCGTATGGTTATGAGCAGGACTATGTGTCATTAATGTACACAGCTCCTAGAGCAACCATACCACCCCGACCCATAAACAGACCGCCTGTACCCAGAGGACCATGTTACAGATGTGGAGGTGATCACTATATCAGAGAATGCACATTGCCAAACCCACCACCACCACAACGAGTCTGGGAAGGCTACTATAGTGATTGTGGTAAGGAACACCTTTTCAGAGACTGCCCCAAGAATCCCAACAAGGTTACACCTAACGTGCAAATCAATGTGATAGAAGTAATCGAATCATCAGGGAGTGATAAAGAGTACACAGTACCATTGAAAGCAATAACAAGAGCCAAAGCCAGAGAGACCCCTGATAAAACAGAGAACAACCAAAGTGACAGGGAGGTGAACACACCCATCCCTTAAAGATTTGAAGACTCAGAAGAGCCGGAAAAAAGTATTGCAAGTAAAAGGTCCCAGAGATGGAAGCACCGAAGAGATAGGATAAAAGAAAAGAAGTTATTACAAAAGAAGGAAAAGGAGGAAAATGAACAAAAACCAAAAGAAGAACCGAAGAGGGAAGAAGGAAACAAAAATGAACAATACAAAAAAGAGGAGGTAGGATCAGTGTTAGCAGACCCTACGCCTGAAGAATTAGCCATGTGGATTCAGGCATACAAGGCACGAATAAGAGCAGGACCTACCATAGAACAACATGAGAGAGAATATCCAAGAGACGACTTAGAAAAAGAAAGACTATAGATCTGCAAGAAATTGATAGAAGTTGCACAACAGACCTTAGAAAAACCTGCATCGCCTTTACCCAATACCCGAATTTCTGAAAGGAGAATTCCAAGAGTGTGTAAACTCTCATGAAAAGCCTGAAGTAAGTAGAACACAGAATGATGAATGTGGTATTGAGAGAAGGGAAGGATCCATAGTTCCCGAAGTAGAAGGAGAATGGACTGAGGATCTATGGGCACGAGTTCAAGAGGACAAATGGAAGAAAGTGGAAGGAATTGAACCACCCTTTGAAGAACTAGAAGCAGAAGATGAAATAGAGGGTTCAATACCTGAATTACATTCAAAGGAAATTTTACCGATGGATGCAAGTGACCAAGGAGAGGAAGATGTAAATGAACTGCCCAATTACACAGGGGAGTAAGAACACAATTCAGAATTGTATCGTATTCCCTCAATGAGGAAACGAGAAACGAACCCATCAGTCCAAACATATGAGATCATACAACGCCTTAGAGAGGTAAAAATCCCTTGTACCCTAACATTTGAAGAACTGTTGAAGGTAAAACCACATTTGAAGGAGAAATTATTCAATCAATGGGAAGTCAAAGGGGAAAAGAAAGAGATAGCAGACGAAGTAAACACAGTGAGAATTCCAGTGGATAATGATGGGGGAAGTATCTCAACCCCTAAGCAACGATGAAGCGCGAATGACCTCCACAGGTATCCTTCTTTGACCTCTGCACACCAAAAATGCTCTTACTCAGAGCTTATGCAGAGAACTCCAGTGAGCTTTTGTAGACCTGTAGTAGACACCAAGGGCTTTCCAACAAAACAAATTTCACTTGAAATGGATGCTTACACAAAGAGAAACAATGTCTACAACATGAGCTAGTTGAATGCTCACAACTGCTAGTCAAGCAGAGACCTCACTTCACTCCAGCAAACTTTTCTCAAAGATTATACAGAGAATGAATCTCAAACTTAAGTCAACTTTAGAAGACTCTAATAGCTACCCAATGACACCAAAATCATAGCAAATGGATACATAGAGAAGGAGAACCAGCCCTTACAATAGAGAGCAAAATATTTCCAACAGAGCCTACACAAAGAGAGAGATATCAATCACACAACTTCACTAAAATGAATGTTGCTCCCAGCTTACTCAGAGAATGCTCCAGAGAATTGGTAAGCATAAAATAGACTCTTATAGCTATCCAATGAGACAAGAATTACATCAAATGGATACCATATGAGGGAGAACCAATGCTAACAACTCAGGGGTAGAGAGTTGCAACACTGCCTGCGCACACACATAGATATGCCTACTAAAAGAAAACAAACAAGCAAGCAAGGGGGTTGCTTAAGCAAGGGGCTTGCTTATCACAACTCCAGCACTTAGTGCTCACTTTACATGAGCTAAAACGCCAAGAAGATGGCCCAAAAGAAGTCGGGATACATGCTCCTTTTATAGTGAGAGGTGTGCCCCTAAAATCTAGGAACTACCTTTCCAAATCAGCCTCCTAACTTGGAGGAATTAGTTGAGATGACTTGGGGAGTGGTTGAGTGACTTTTCTTGATGGAATCTTGTGGCTTTTGGCTTCCTTTGATTGCTCCACATGTCCATAAAAGATTCCCCACGAATTTTTAGCTTGAAGCTTGACTTTTAACACTCCCCCTCAAGCTTCAATTCTTCATCCTCATCCAAGCTCCTTCATGTTGATGCATTGCTTGAATTTTGAAATCTTCATCCCATCCAAAGCCTTTGTAAACATGTCCGCAACTTGGTCCTTAGTACCAATATGATGTACTGAAACTTCCTTGGATATCACCTTTTCCCTTATGAAGTGATAGTGCACTTCAATATGCTTGGTTCTAGCATGATAGACAGGGTTCGATGCTAGATGAATGCTACTCATGTTGTCACAAAAAATTGGATATGTGTCAACCTGCAAATTAAGCTCCATAAATAACTTCTTAATCCACATTAGCTCACATGTGACTTGAGCCAAAGCTCTATACTCAGCCTCGGTGGAAGATAATGCCACCGTGGGTTGCTTCTTTGAAATCCATGAGATGATCTTGCTACCTAGCATGACTAGGTAACCACTTGTACTCCTTCTATCTTCCTTCGAACCGGCCCAATCGGCATCGGAATAAGCTTTGACCTGCATATCATCATCAAATGAGTAGAACAATCCTTCATTTATAGTGGCTTTGAGATATCGCAACATTCTTCTTGCAGCTTGCAAGTGTGTAGTCCTTGGACTATGCATAAATTGTGATAACACTCCAACTCCATATGCTATGTCAGGCCTGGTTATTGTGGCATAATTGAAAGAGCCTACAATAGATCGATACAAAGTTACATCCTCTAATGGCTCTCCATCAATGGAGCTTAGCTTTACATTAACTTCCATGGGATTTGAAATAGGCTTGCAATGTAGCATCCCAAACCTCTCAAGTAGGTCTAGAATATACTTCCTTTGTATGAGCATAATACCTTCTTCTTTGTATACAACTTCAATGCCAAGAAAATACCTAAGATCTCCAAGATCAGAGATCCTAAACTCCTTTCCAAGCTTTGCCTTGATCTCCTCAATGCCCTTTGTATCATTACCTGTAATGATAAGATCATCTACATACACACACATGTAGACCACAAGTTCTCCTCTTTGTTTGATGAAGAGAGATGGATCCGCCTTGCATTGATTGTAACCACATTTGATCAAATAGTCCACCAATCTTTGGTTCCAAGCCCTTGGAGCTTGCTTTAGGCCATAAAGTGCCTTCTTCAACCTACAAACATGATGTGGAAACTCTTTATGAACAAAACCTAGTGGTTGCTCCATGTATACCTCTTCTTCCAAGTCTCCATTGAGAAAGGCATTCTTGATATCCAATTGGAAGAGCTTCCATCCTTTGCTAGCAGCCATTGCAATGAGTGTCCTAATGGTGCTCATCTTTGCCACGGGGCTGAATGTCTCTTCAAAGTCCACTCCATAGGTTTGTGCAAAACCCTTGGCCACCAATCTTGCTTTGAACCTAGAAATAGATCCATCTGAATTCCTCTTTACTTTATACACCCACTTATTACCTATTACTGTCATGTTCTCCTTCTTGGGCACTAGAGTCCATGTTTGATTTTCCTCAAGTGCGTCGATCTCTTCTTGCATTGCCTCTTTCCATTCGGTGTACCTGCTTGCATCTTCATAGCAATCGGGCTCATGATCTTCTACTACTTTGTTCATATATGCATAATGTGTTGCCATGTATGAATCATAAGTAAACCTTTGAGTTGGATACTTAACTCTAGAAGACTTCCTTTCTTCACCTTTTGGAGGAATAAACCTCCTTTGCCTTGGGAACTTGATCTCTTTCTTTGACGTGGCTTCTTTCTCCGTCATGTGTCCTTCATCATCTTCAACTTCATTACCTTCTTCATCCAACTCCACCAATGTTGCTTTGCCTTTGTTGATTGATTGTGCTTCATAGCTTGATGAAGATCTCCCCCTCCATGGTGAGTTCATGCTTGAACTATCTTCATTGATGGAACACCTTGGGCCGCTTAGCTCTAGGTCGATTTGTTCTTCATCATGTCCATGCTTTTCTTCTTCATAGTCCTGCATACAATCATACTTCTTATACCAAGGGAGTAGCTCATCAAATGCTACATCCCTTGATATCCTCAAGTCCTTTGTATTTGGGTTGAGGCACCTGTAACCTTTATGATCATTTGAATATCCTAGAAACACACACTTTTCTGCCTTTGGTTGTAGCTTGTGCCTCAATTCACTTGGCACATGTACATAACAAGTACATCCAAATATCTTCAAGTGGGAAAGATCAGGTTTCTTACCATAATAGGCTTGATATGGTGTCAAGCCATGGATCCCTGAGGTAGGAGCCCTATTCATTAGATACACGGCGGTATTTGCTGCATCACTCCAAAACATGTTAGGTACATTCATCTCATTAAGCATTGCTCTAGCGATCTCGGCAATGTATCTATTCTTTCTCTCTGCTACTCCATTTTGTTGGGGTGTGTACCTGCATGTTACTTGCCTCTTGATGCCTTGATCCATTAAAAAATCAGAAAACTCATTTGAGAAATATTCTCCCCCTCCATCGGACCTTAGCTTCTTGATATATGTACCTATTTCCTTCTCTACCATTGCCTTGAATGCTTTGAAACATGTAAACACATCTGATTTGTTTTTGATGAAATAAACCCAAACCATCCTTGTGCAATCATCTATAAAAGTGACAAAGTACTTGTTACCTCCAATGGATTGCTCTTTCGTTGGCCCCCACACATCTGTATGTATCAACTCCAATGGATGTTGGCTTATGTAGCCACTCTTCTTGAATGGAAGTCTCGCTTGCTTCCCTAGTTGACAAGATTCACATAAATGCTTCATACCTTGTCCTTGGAAGTTGGGAAGACCTTCAACCAGCCTCTTGAATTGCATTTCCTTCATTCTTTGTATGTTGATGTGACCTATCCTCTTGTGCCACAAGTCCAACTCCGAAATCCTCTTGTTTCCATATGTGAAGTAGACATGTTGAGTAGAATGAGAATTTACCTCCAAAGTGAAGAGTCTCCCTTGCTTCTTTCCTCTTGCTATGACCTTGTAACCTTGCTTAGGGTTCTCCACAAAGCATCCACCTTTGTTGAACCTTACTTGATAGCCTCTTTCAACCATTTGCCCAACGGACACCAAGTTCTTTGTGATGGTAGGTACATGCAAGACATCCTTGAGACATCTTCCTTCCTCCTTGTCATCCAAAGCTACATCTCCAACATGGGAGATCTCATGGGCTGTATCATCACCTGTTTCTACATGTCCTTTACCTTTGGGAACATGTAGATTAGTAAACCAAGAAGCATTGCAACTCATATGGTTGCTACATCCACTATCAATATACCAAGTGTTATCTACTTTGCTTGAATTCCCATTCATGTGCATCATCAAGAGATTGTCATTTTCTGAACTTGTAGAAGCATAATTACCTTGGCCTTTGTATGAAGAACCTTGATTATAGTTCCTTTGGTTTCCTCCTTGGTAGCAATCTCTAGCATAGTGGCCAAACTTGCCACATATGTAACATCCTTCGCCATCTTGATTCCTGTTTTGTTGATGTCGTCCTCCTCTTCCTCTTGATCTTCCTCTCCCTCTTTGTGATGAGGTGCCTTGGTCATGTCCTTGATTTCTTGAGTGGCCTTGCCTTCCTCCAAACCTTCCTTTGCCCCTTCCTTGTCCTTGTCTTCCTTTGCCCCTTTGATTACCTGCATAGAAAACTTGTGCATCTTTGCTTTTAGTTGAACTTCCACCTATGTTCATTTCTTCGGTGACCATGAGAGCAACCAATTGCTCAAAATCGGGAAGATTATCCCTTACATAAACTGAAGTGGTAAAGGGTTTCCACTTCTCATCATCTCTCAAACCATTGAGAGTATAAGCCACAAGATCGTCATCGTCTACGTGGCTTCCAATGGATCCCAATGCATCTGATAACTCCTTGACCTTAAGTATGTAGTCATTTATGCTACTCCCTGAGCTCTTCCTAAGGTTGTTGAGCTCATTCTTGAGTTGGATCTTCCTTGCTTTGGTGCTTGTTGAATAAAGCCTTTCAAGTGTCTCCCATACCTTCATGCTTGAATCCAGGTCTTGGATATGGCCGATCATGCTATTGCTAATGTGTTGGGAAAGAATAAAGATAACCCTCTTGTCTCTTTCATTCCATTCCCTAAAGGCCCTTCTCTGGTCATTGGTTGGATTCTCATCCAACCTAGGTCTTGGTTCACTTCCACTAATCAACCCCCAAAGGCCCTTGCCCATAAGATAGTTGGAGACCCTAAATCTCCATGGTTGATAGTTACCTTTGTCTAGCTTTTCAATTTGAGTGTTGAAGTCTCCCATATTTAGTCTTTGATACTTGACCTAGCCCTTGGCTAATGCTCCAATGTGTGTAAAATGAAAATGAGGCTCTGAGGTTACCTCAATCCAAAGCTTTCCTTAGATGGACACCTTGTGCTCTTGCAAATTTGAGTAGAATAGCTCCCCCTTGATGTGAGCTACCTCCAAGAAGCTTTTGTTGATGCAACTCTTCAACCACCAACTCCAAGAGGTCTTCTTGCTTGTATGTGATACCTCCAAGATGCCCAAATGCTCTGATACCACTGATGGGGGAAGTATCTCAACCCCTAAGCAACGATGAAGCGCGAATGACCTCCACAGGTATCCTTCTTTGACCTCTGCACACCAAAAATGCTCTTACTCAGAGCTTATGCAGAGAACTCCAGTGAGCTTTTGTAGAACCTGTAGTAGACACCAAGGGCTTTCCAACAAAACAAATTTCACTTGAAATGGATGCTTACACAAAGAGAAACAATGTCTACAACATGAGCTAGTTGAATGCTCACAACTGCTAGTCAAGCAGAGACCTCACTTCACTCCAGCAAACTTTTCTCAAAGATTATACCGAGAATGAATCTCAAACTTAAGTCAACTTTAGAGGACTCTAATAGCTACCCAATGACACCAAAATCATAGCAAATGGATACATAGAGAAGGAGAACCAGCCCTTACAATAGAGAGCAAAATATTTCCAACAGAGCCTACACAAAGAGAGAGATATCAATCACACAACTTCACTAAAATGAATGTTGCTCCCAGCTTACTCAGAGAATGCTCCAGAGAATTGGTAAGCATAAAATAGACTCTTATAGCTATTCAATGAGACAAGAATTACATCAAATGGATACCATATGAGGGAGAACCAATGCTAACAACTCAGGGGTAGAGAGTTGCAACACTGCCTGCGCACACACATAGATATGCCTACTAAAAGAAAACAAACAAGCAAGCAAGGGGGTTGCTTAAGCAAGGGGCTTGCTTATCACAACTCCAGCACTTAGTGCTCACTTTACATGAGCTAAAACTCCAAGAAGATGGCCCAAAAGAAGTCGGGATACATGCTCCTTTTATAGTGAGAGGTGTGCCCCTAAAATCTAGGAACTACCTTTCCAAATCAGCCTCCTAACTTGGAGGAATTAGTTGAGATGACTTGGGGAGTGGTTGAGTGACTTTTCTTGATGGAATCTCGTGGCTTTTGGCTTCCTTTGATTGCTCCACATGTCCATAAAAGATTCCCCACGAAGTTTTAGCTTGAAGCTTGACTTTTAACACTCCCCCTCAAGCTTCAATTCTTCATCCTCATCCAAGCTCCTTCATGTTGATGCATTGCTTGAATTTTGAAATCTTCATCCCATCCAAAGCCTTTGTAAACATGTCCGCAACTTGGTCCTTAGTACCAATATGATGTACTGAAACTTCCTTGGATATCACCTTTTCCCTTATGAAGTGATAGTGCACTTCAATATGCTTGGTTCTAGCATGATAGACAGGGTTCGATGCTAGATGAATGCTACTCATGTTGTCACAAAAAATTGGATATGTGTCAACCTGCAAATTAAGCTCCATAAATAACTTCTTAATCCACATTAGCTCACATGTGACTTGAGCCAAAGCTCTATACTCAGCCTCGGTGGAAGATAATGCCACCGTGGGTTGCTTCTTTGAAATCCATGAGATGATCTTGCTACCTAGCATGACTAGGTAACCACTTGTACTCCTTCTATCTTCCTTCGAACCGGCCCAATCGGCATCGGAATAAGCTTTGACCTGCATATCATCATCAAATGAGTAGAACAATCCTTCATTTATAGTGGCTTTGAGATATCGCAACATTCTTCTTGCAGCTTGCAAGTGTGTAGTCCTTGGACTATGCATAAATTGTGATAACACTCCAACTCCATATGCTATGTCAGGCCTGGTTATTGTGGCATAATTGAAAGAGCCTACAATAGATCGATACAAAGTTACATCCTCTAATGGCTCTCCATCAATGGAGCTTAGCTTTACATTAACTTCCATGGGATTTGAAATAGGCTTGCAATGTAGCATCCCAAACCTCTCAAGTAGGTCTAGAATATACTTCCTTTGTATGAGCATAATACCTTCTTCTTTGTATACAACTTCAATGCCAAGAAAATACCTAAGATCTCCAAGATCAGAGATCCTAAACTCCTTTCCAAGCTTTGCCTTGATCTCCTCAATGCCCTTTGTATCATTACCTGTAATGATAAGATCATCTACATACACACACATGTAGACCACAAGTTCTCCTCTTTGTTTGATGAAGAGAGATGGATCCGCCTTGCATTGATTGTAACCACATTTGATCAAATAGTCCACCAATCTTTGGTTCCAAGCCCTTGGAGCTTGCTTTAGGCCATAAAGTGCCTTCTTCAACCTACAAACATGATGTGGAAACTCTTTATGAACAAAACCTAGTGGTTGCTCCATTTATACCTCTTCTTCCAAGTCTCCATTGAGAAAGGCATTCTTGATATCCAATTGGAAGAGCTTCCATCCTTTGCTAGCAGCCATTGCAATGAGTGTCCTAATGGTGCTCATCTTTGCCACGGGGCTGAATGTCTCTTCAAAGTCCACTCCATAGGTTTGTGCAAAACCCTTGGCCACCAATCTTGCTTTGAACCTAGAAATAGATCCATCTGAATTCCTCTTTACTTTATACACCCACTTATTACCTATTACCTTCATGTTCTCCTTCTTGGGCACTAGAGTCCATGTTTGATTTTCCTCAAGTGCGTCGATCTCTTCTTGCATTGCCTCTTTCCATTCGGTGTACCTGCTTGCATCTTCATAGCAATCGGGCTCATGATCTTCTACTACTTTGTTCATATATGCATAATGTGTTGCCATGTATGAATCATAAGTAAACCTTTGAGTTGGATACTTAACTCTAGAAGACTTCCTTTCTTCACCTTTTGGAGGAATAAACCTCCTTTGCCTTGGGAACTTGATCTCTTTCTTTGACGTGGCTTCTTTCTCCGTCATGTGTCCTTCATCATCTTCAACTTCATTACCTTCTTCATCCAACTCCACCAATGTTGCTTTGCCTTTGTTGATTGATTGTGCTTCATAGCTTGATGAAGATCTCCCCCTCCATGGTGAGTTCATGCTTGAACTATCTTCATTGATGGAACACCTTGGGCCGCTTAGCTCTAGGTCGATTTGTTCTTCATCATGTCCATGCTTTTCTTCTTCATAGTCCTGCATACAATCATACTTCTTATACCAAGGGAGTAGCTCATCAAATGCTACATCCCTTGATATCCTCAAGTCCTTTGTATTTGGGTTGAGGCACCTGTAACCTTTATGATCATTTGAATATCCTAGAAACACACACTTTTCTGCCTTTGGTTGTAGCTTGTGCCTCAATTCACTTGGCACATGTACATAACAAGTACATCCAAATATCTTCAAGTGGGAAAGATCAGGTTTCTTACCATAATAGGCTTGATATGGTGTCAAGCCATGGATCCCTGAGGTAGGAGCCCTATTCATTAGATACACGGCGGTATTTGCTGCATCACTCCAAAACATGTTAGGTACATTCATCTCATTAAGCATTGCTCTAGCGATCTCGGCAATGTATCTATTCTTTCTCTCTGCTACTCCATTTTGTTGGGGTGTGTACCTGCATGTTACTTGCCTCTTGATGCCTTGATCCATTAAAAAATCAGAAAACTCATTTGAGAAATATTCTCCCCCTCCATCGGACCTTAGCTTCTTGATATATGTACCTGTTTCCTTCTCTACCATTGCCTTGAATGCTTTGAAACATGTAAACACATCTGATTTGTTTTTGATGAAATAAACCCAAACCATCCTTGTGCAATCATCTATAAAAGTGACAAAGTACTTGTTACCTCCAATGGATTGCTCTTTCGTTGGCCCCCACACATCTGTATGTATCAACTCCAATGGATGTTGGCTTATGTAGCCACTCTTCTTGAATGGAAGTCTCGCTTGCTTCCCTAGTTGACAAGATTCACATAAATGCTTCATACCTTGTCCTTGGAAGTTGGGAAGACCTTCAACCAGCCTCTTGAATTGCATTTCCTTCATTCTTTGTATGTTGATGTGACCTATCCTCTTGTGCCACAAGTCCAACTCCGAAATCCTCTTGTTTCCATATGTGAAGTAGACATGTTGAGTAGAATGAGAATTTACCTCCAAAGTGAAGAGTCTCCCTTGCTTCTTTCCTCTTGCTATGACCTTGTAACCTTGCTTAGGGTTCTCCACAAAGCATCCACCTTTGTTGAACCTTACTTGATAGCCTCTTTCAACCATTTGCCCAACGGACACCAAGTTCTTTGTGATGGTAGGTACATGCAAGACATCCTTGAGACATCTTCCTTCCTCCTTGTCATCCAAAGCTACATCTCCAACATGGGAGATCTCATGGGCTGTATCATCACCTGTTTCTACATGTCCTTTACCTTTGGGAACATGTAGATTAGTAAACCAAGAAGCATTGCAACTCATATGGTTGCTACATCCACTATCAATATACCAAGTGTTATCTACTTTGCTTGAATTCCCATTCATGTGCATCATCAAGAGATTGTCATTTTCTGAACTTGTAGAAGCATAATTACCTTGGCCTTTGTATGAAGAACCTTGATTATAGTTCCTTTGGTTTCCTCCTTGGTAGCAATCTCTAGCATAGTGGCCAAACTTGCCACATATGTAACATCCTTCGCCATCTTGATTCCTGTTTTGTTGATGTCGTCCTCCTCTTCCTCTTGATCTTCCTCTCCCTCTTTGTGATGAGGTGCCTTGGTCATGTCCTTGATTTCTTGAGTGGCCTTGCCTTCCTCCAAACCTTCCTTTGCCCCTTCCTTGTCCTTGTCTTCCTTTGCCCCTTTGATTACCTGCATAGAAAACTTGTGCATCTTTGCTTTTAGTTGAACTTCCACCTATGTTCATTTCTTCGGTGACCATGAGAGCAACCAATTGCTCAAAATCGGGAAGATTATCCCTTACATAAACTGAAGTGGTAAAGGGTTTCCACTTCTCATCATCTCTCAAACCATTGAGAGTATAAGCCACAAGATCGTCATCGTCTACGTGGCTTCCAATGGATCCCAATGCATCTGATAACTCCTTGACCTTAAGTATGTAGTCATTTATGCTACTCCCTGAGCTCTTCCTAAGGTTGTTGAGCTCATTCTTGAGTTGGATCTTCCTTGCTTTGGTGCTTGTTGAATAAAGCCTTTCAAGTGTCTCCCATACCTTCATGCTTGAATCCAGGTCTTGGATATGGCCGATCATGCTATTGCTAATGTGTTGGGAAAGAATAAAGATAACCCTCTTGTCTCTTTCATTCCATTCCCTAAAGGCCCTTCTCTGGTCATTGGTTGGATTCTCATCCAACCTAGGTCTTGGTTCACTTCCACTAATCAACCCCCAAAGGCCCTTGCCCATAAGATAGTTGGAGACCCTAAATCTCCATGGTTGATAGTTACCTTTGTCTAGCTTTTCAATTTGAGTGTTGAAGTCTCCCATATTTAGTCTTTGATACTTGACCTAGCCCTTGGCTAATGCTCCAATGTGTGTAAAATGAAAATGAGGCTCTGAGGTTACCTCAATCCAAAGCTTTCCTTAGATGGACACCTTGTGCTCTTGCAAATTTGAGTAGAATAGCTCCCCCTTGATGTGAGCTACCTCCAAGAAGCTTTTGTTGATGCAACTCTTCAACCACCAACTCCAAGAGGTCTTCTTGCTTGTATGTGATACCTCCAAGATGCCCAAATGCTCTGATACCACTGATGGGGGAAGTATCTCAACCCCTAAGCAACGATGAAGCGCGAATGACCTCCACAGGTATCCTTCTTTGACCTCTGCACACCAAAAATGCTCTTACTCAGAGCTTATGCAGAGAACTCCAGTGAGCTTTTGTAGAACCTGTAGTAGACACCAAGGGCTTTCCAACAAAACAAATTTCACTTGAAATGGATGCTTACACAAAGAGAAACAATGTCTACAACATGAGCTAGTTGAATGCTCACAACTGCTAGTCAAGCAGAGACCTCACTTCACTCCAGCAAACTTTTCTCAAAGATTATACCGAGAATGAATCTCAAACTTAAGTCAACTTTAGAGGACTCTAATAGCTACCCAATGACACCAAAATCATAGCAAATGGATACATAGAGAAGGAGAACCAGCCCTTACAATAGAGAGCAAAATATTTCCAACAGAGCCTACACAAAGAGAGAGATATCAATCACACAACTTCACTAAAATGAATGTTGCTCCCAGCTTACTCAGAGAATGCTCCAGAGAATTGGTAAGCATAAAATAGACTCTTATAGCTATTCAATGAGACAAGAATTACATCAAATGGATACCATATGAGGGAGAACCAATGCTAACAACTCAGGGGTAGAGAGTTGCAACACTGCCTGCGCACACACATAGATATGCCTACTAAAAGAAAACAAACAAGCAAGCAAGGGGGTTGCTTAAGCAAGGGGCTTGCTTATCACAACTCCAGCACTTAGTGCTCACTTTACATGAGCTAAAACTCCAAGAAGATGGCCCAAAAGAAGTCGGGATACATGCTCCTTTTATAGTGAGAGGTGTGCCCCTAAAATCTAGGAACTACCTTTCCAAATCAGCCTCTTTTCGTTGGACAATTAGTTGAGATGACTTGGGGAGTTGGCTTTGAGCCACTCTTCTTGAATGGAAGTCTGGCTTGGCTTCCCTTTTGACAAGATGTCCATAAATGCTTCATACCTTGTCCTTGGAAGTTGGGAAGACCTTCAACCAGCCTCTTGAATTGCATTTCCTTCATTCTTTGAATGTTGATATCACCTTATCCCTTGTGCCACAAGTGCAACTCCGAAATCCTCTTTCCATATGTGAAGTAGACATGTTGAGTAGAATGAGAATTTACCTCCAAAGTGAAGAGTCTCCCTTGCTTCTTTCCTCATGCTATGACCTTGTAACCTTGCTTAGGGTTCTCCACAAAGCATCCACCTTTGTTGAACCTTACTTGATAGCCTCTTTCAACCATTTGCCCAACGGACACCAAGTTCTTTGTGATGGTAGGTACATGCAAGACATCCTTGAGACATCTTCCTTCCTCCTTGTCATCCAAAGCTACATCTCCAACATGGGAGATCTCATGGGCTGTATCATCACCTGTTTCTACATGTCCTTTACCTTTGGGAACATGTAGATTAGTAAACCAAGAAGCATTGCAACTCATATGGTTGCTACATCCACTATCAATATACCAAGTGTTATCTACTTTGCTTGAATTCCCATTCATGTGCATCATCAAGAGATTGTCATTTTCTGAACTTGTAGAAGCATAATTACCTTGGCCTTTGTATGAAGAACCTTGATTATAGTTCCTTTGGTTTCCTCCTTGGTAGCAATCTCTAGCATAGTGGCCAAACTTGCCACATATGTAACATCCTTCGCCATCTTGATTCCTGTTTTGTTGATGTCGTCCTCCTCTTCCTCTTGATCTTCCTCTCCCTCTTTGTGATGAGGTGCCTTGGTCATGTCCTTGATTTCTTGAGTGGCCTTGCCTTCCTCCAAACCTTCCTTTGCCCCTTCCTTGTCCTTGTCTTCCTTTGCCCCTTTGATTACCTGCATAGAAAACTTGTGCATCTTTGCTTTTAGTTGAACTTCCACCTATGTTCATTTCTTCGGTGACCATGAGAGCAACCAATTGCTCAAAATCGGGAAGATTATCCCTTACATAAATTGAAGTGGTAAAGGGTTTCCACTTCTCATCATCTCTCAAACCATTGAGAGTATAAGCCACAAGATCGTCATCGTCTACGTGGCTTCCAATGGATCCCAATGCATCTGATAACTCCTTGACCTTAAGTATGTAGTCATTTATGCTACTCCCTGAGCTCTTCCTAAGGTTGTTGAGCTCATTCTTGAGTTGGATCTTCCTTGCTTTGGTGCTTGTTGAATAAAGCCTTTCAAGTGTCTCCCATACCTTCATGCTTGAATCCAGGTCTTGGATATGGCCGATCATGCTATTGCTAATGTGTTGGGAAAGAATAAAGATAACCCTCTTGTCTCTTTCATTCCATTCCCTAAAGGCCCTTCTCTGGTCATTGGTTGGATTCTCATCCAACCTAGGTCTTGGTTCACTTCCACTAATCAACCCCCAAAGGCCCTTGCCCATAAGATAGTTGGAGACCCTAAATCTCCATGGTTGATAGTTACCTTTGTCTAGCTTTTCAATTTGAGTGTTGAAGTCTCCCATATTTAGTCTTTGATACTTGACCTAGCCCTTGGCTAATGCTCCAATGTGTGTAAAATGAAAATGAGGCTCTGAGGTTACCTCAATCCAAAGCTTTCCTTAGATGGACACCTTGTGCTCTTGCAAATTTGAGTAGAATAGCTCCCCCTTGATGTGAGCTACCTCCAAGAAGCTTTTGTTGATGCAACTCTTCAACCACCAACTCCAAGAGGTCTTCTTGCTTGTATGTGATACCTCCAAGATGCCCAAATGCTCTGATACCACTGATGGGGGAAGTATCTCAACCCCTAAGCAACGATGAAGCGCGAATGACCTCCACAGGTATCCTTCTTTGACCTCTGCACACCAAAAATGCTCTTACTCAGAGCTTATGCAGAGAACTCCAGTGAGCTTTTGTAGAACCTGTAGTAGACACCAAGGGCTTTCCAACAAAACAAATTTCACTTGAAATGGATGCTTACACAAAGAGAAACAATGTCTACAACATGAGCTAGTTGAATGCTCACAACTGCTAGTCAAGCAGAGACCTCACTTCACTCCAGCAAACTTTTCTCAAAGATTATACCGAGAATGAATCTCAAACTTAAGTCAACTTTAGAGGACTCTAATAGCTACCCAATGACACCAAAATCATAGCAAATGGATACATAGAGAAGGAGAACCAGCCCTTACAATAGAGAGCAAAATATTTCCAACAGAGCCTACACAAAGAGAGAGATATCAATCACACAACTTCACTAAAATGAATGTTGCTCCCAGCTTACTCAGAGAATGCTCCAGAGAATTGGTAAGCATAAAATAGACTCTTATAGCTATTCAATGAGACAAGAATTACATCAAATGGATACCATATGAGGGAGAACCAATGCTAACAACTCAGGGGTAGAGAGTTGCAACACTGCCTGCGCACACACATAGATATGCCTACTAAAAGAAAACAAACAAGCAAGCAAGGGGGTTGCTTAAGCAAGGGGCTTGCTTATCACAACTCCAGCACTTAGTGCTCACTTTACATGAGCTAAAACTCCAAGAAGATGGCCCAAAAGAAGTCGGGATACATGCTCCTTTTATAGTGAGAGGTGTGCCCCTAAAATCTAGGAACTACCTTTCCAAATCAGCCTCCTAACTTGGAGGAATTAGTTGAGATGACTTGGGGAGTGGTTGAGTGACTTTTCTTGATGGAATCTCGTGGCTTTTGGCTTCCTTTGATTGCTCCACATGTCCATAAAAGATTCCCCACGAAGTTTTAGCTTGAAGCTTGACTTTTAACACTCCCCCTCAAGCTTCAATTCTTCATCCTCATCCAAGCTCCTTCATGTTGATGCATTGCTTGAATTTTGAAATCTTCATCCCATCCAAAGCCTTTGTAAACATGTCCGCAACTTGGTCCTTAGTACCAATATGATGTACTGAAACTTCCTTGGATATCACCTTTTCCCTTATGAAGTGATAGTGCACTTCAATATGCTTGGTTCTAGCATGATAGACAGGGTTCGATGCTAGATGAATGCTACTCATGTTGTCACAAAAAATTGGATATGTGTCAACCTGCAAATTAAGCTCCATAAATAACTTCTTAATCCACATTAGCTCACATGTGACTTGAGCCAAAGCTCTATACTCAGCCTCGGTGGAAGATAATGCCACCGTGGGTTGCTTCTTTGAAATCCATGAGATGATCTTGCTACCTAGCATGACTAGGTAACCACTTGTACTCCTTCTATCTTCCTTCGAACCGGCCCAATCGGCATCGGAATAAGCTTTGACCTGCATATCATCATCAAATGAGTAGAACAATCCTTCATTTATAGTGGCTTTGAGATATCGCAACATTCTTCTTGCAGCTTGCAAGTGTGTAGTCCTTGGACTATGCATAAATTGTGATAACACTCCAACTCCATATGCTATGTCAGGCCTGGTTATTGTGGCATAATTGAAAGAGCCTACAATAGATCGATACAAAGTTACATCCTCTAATGGCTCTCCATCAATGGAGCTTAGCTTTACATTAACTTCCATGGGATTTGAAATAGGCTTGCAATGTAGCATCCCAAACCTCTCAAGTAGGTCTAGAATATACTTCCTTTGTATGAGCATAATACCTTCTTCTTTGTATACAACTTCAATGCCAAGAAAATACCTAAGATCTCCAAGATCAGAGATCCTAAACTCCTTTCCAAGCTTTGCCTTGATCTCCTCAATGCCCTTTGTATCATTACCTGTAATGATAAGATCATCTACATACACACACATGTAGACCACAAGTTCTCCTCTTTGTTTGATGAAGAGAGATGGATCCGCCTTGCATTGATTGTAACCACATTTGATCAAATAGTCCACCAATCTTTGGTTCCAAGCCCTTGGAGCTTGCTTTAGGCCATAAAGTGCCTTCTTCAACCTACAAACATGATGTGGAAACTCTTTATGAACAAAACCTAGTGGTTGCTCCATTTATACCTCTTCTTCCAAGTCTCCATTGAGAAAGGCATTCTTGATATCCAATTGGAAGAGCTTCCATCCTTTGCTAGCAGCCATTGCAATGAGTGTCCTAATGGTGCTCATCTTTGCCACGGGGCTGAATGTCTCTTCAAAGTCCACTCCATAGGTTTGTGCAAAACCCTTGGCCACCAATCTTGCTTTGAACCTAGAAATAGATCCATCTGAATTCCTCTTTACTTTATACACCCACTTATTACCTATTACCTTCATGTTCTCCTTCTTGGGCACTAGAGTCCATGTTTGATTTTCCTCAAGTGCGTCGATCTCTTCTTGCATTGCCTCTTTCCATTCGGTGTACCTGCTTGCATCTTCATAGCAATCGGGCTCATGATCTTCTACTACTTTGTTCATATATGCATAATGTGTTGCCATGTATGAATCATAAGTAAACCTTTGAGTTGGATACTTAACTCTAGAAGACTTCCTTTCTTCACCTTTTGGAGGAATAAACCTCCTTTGCCTTGGGAACTTGATCTCTTTCTTTGACGTGGCTTCTTTCTCCATCATGTGTCCTTCATCATCTTCAACTTCATTACCTTCTTCATCCAACTCCACCAATGTTGCTTTGCCTTTGTTGATTGATTGTGCTTCATAGCTTGATGAAGATCTCCCCCTCCATGGTGAGTTCATGCTTGAACTATCTTCATTGATGGAACACCTTGGGCCGCTTAGCTCTAGGTCGATTTGTTCTTCATCATGTCCATGCTTTTCTTCTTCATAGTCCTGCATACAATCATACTTCTTATACCAAGGGAGTAGCTCATCAAATGCTACATCCCTTGATATCCTCAAGTCCTTTGTATTTGGGTTGAAGCACCTGTAACCTTTATGATCATTTGAATATCCTAGAAACACACACTTTTCTGCCTTTGGTTGTAGCTTGTGCCTCAATTCACTTGGCACATGTACATAACAAGTACATCCAAATATCTTCAAGTGGGAAAGATCAGGTTTCTTACCATAATAGGCTTGATATGGTGTCAAGCCATGGATCCCTGAGGTAGGAGCCCTATTCATTAGATACACGGCGGTATTTGCTGCATCACTCCAAAACATGTTAGGTACATTCATCTCATTAAGCATTGCTCTAGCGATCTCGGCAATGTATCTATTCTTTCTCTCTGCTACTCCATTTTGTTGGGGTGTGTACCTGCATGTTACTTGCCTCTTGATGCCTTGATCCATTAAAAAATCAGAAAACTCATTTGAGAAATATTCTCCCCCTCCATCGGACCTTAGCTTCTTGATATATGTACCTGTTTCCTTCTCTACCATTGCCTTGAATGCTTTGAAACATGTAAACACATCTGATTTGTTTTTGATGAAATAAACCCAAACCATCCTTGTGCAATCATCTATAAAAGTGACAAAGTACTTGTTACCTCCAATGGATTGCTCTTTCGTTGGCCCCCACACATCTGTATGTATCAACTCCAATGGATGTTGGCTTATGTAGCCACTCTTCTTGAATGGAAGTCTCGCTTGCTTCCCTAGTTGACAAGATTCACATAAATGCTTCATACCTTGTCCTTGGAAGTTGGGAAGACCTTCAACCAGCCTCTTGAATTGCATTTCCTTCATTCTTTGTATGTTGATGTGACCTATCCTCTTGTGCCACAAGTCCAACTCCGAAATCCTCTTGTTTCCATATGTGAAGTAGACATGTTGAGTAGAATGAGAATTTACCTCCAAAGTGAAGAGTCTCCCTTGCTTCTTTCCTCTTGCTATGACCTTGTAACCTTGCTTAGGGTTCTCCACAAAGCATCCACCTTTGTTGAACCTTACTTGATAGCCTCTTTCAACCATTTGCCCAACGGACACCAAGTTCTTTGTGATGGTAGGTACATGCAAGACATCCTTGAGACATCTTCCTTCCTCCTTGTCATCCAAAGCTACATCTCCAACATGGGAGATCTCATGGGCTGTATCATCACCTGTTTCTACATGTCCTTTACCTTTGGGAACATGTAGATTAGTAAACCAAGAAGCATTGCAACTCATATGGTTGCTACATCCACTATCAATATACCAAGTGTTATCTACTTTGCTTGAATTCCCATTCATGTGCATCATCAAGAGATTGTCATTTTCTGAACTTGTAGAAGCATAATTACCTTGGCCTTTGTATGAAGAACCTTGATTATAGTTCCTTTGGTTTCCTCCTTGGTAGCAATCTCTAGCATAGTGGCCAAACTTGCCACATATGTAACATCCTTCGCCATCTTGATTCCTGTTTTGTTGATGTCGTCCTCCTCTTCCTCTTGATCTTCCTCTCCCTCTTTGTGATGAGGTGCCTTGGTCATGTCCTTGATTTCTTGAGTGGCCTTGCCTTCCTCCAAACCTTCCTTTGCCCCTTCCTTGTCCTTGTCTTCCTTTGCCCCTTTGATTACCTGCATAGAAAACTTGTGCATCTTTGCTTTTAGTTGAACTTCCACCTATGTTCATTTCTTCGGTGACCATGAGAGCAACCAATTGCTCAAAATCGGGAAGATTATCCCTTACATAAACTGAAGTGGTAAAGGGTTTCCACTTCTCATCATCTCTCAAACCATTGAGAGTATAAGCCACAAGATCGTCATCGTCTACGTGGCTTCCAATGGATCCCAATGCATCTGATAACTCCTTGACCTTAAGTATGTAGTCATTTATGCTACTCCCTGAGCTCTTCCTAAGGTTGTTGAGCTCATTCTTGAGTTGGATCTTCCTTGCTTTGGTGCTTGTTGAATAAAGCCTTTCAAGTGTCTCCCATACCTTCATGCTTGAATCCAGGTCTTGGATATGGCCGATCATGCTATTGCTAATGTGTTGGGAAAGAATAAAGATAACCCTCTTGTCTCTTTCATTCCATTCCCTAAAGGCCCTTCTCTGGTCATTGGTTGGATTCTCATCCAACCTAGGTCTTGGTTCACTTCCACTAATCAACCCCCAAAGGCCCTTGCCCATAAGATAGTTGGAGACCCTAAATCTCCATGGTTGATAGTTACCTTTGTCTAGCTTTTCAATTTGAGTGTTGAAGTCTCCCATATTTAGTCTTTGATACTTGACCTAGCCCTTGGCTAATGCTCCAATGTGTGTAAAATGAAAATGAGGCTCTGAGGTTACCTCAATCCAAAGCTTTCCTTAGATGGACACCTTGTGCTCTTGCAAATTTGAGTAGAATAGCTCCCCCTTGATGTGAGCTACCTCCAAGAAGCTTTTGTTGATGCAACTCTTCAACCACCAACTCCAAGAGGTCTTCTTGCTTGTATGTGATACCTCCAAGATGCCCAAATGCTCTGATACCACTGATGGGGGAAGTATCTCAACCCCTAAGCAACGATGAAGCGCGAATGACCTCCACAGGTATCCTTCTTTGACCTCTGCACACCAAAAATGCTCTTACTCAGAGCTTATGCAGAGAACTCCAGTGAGCTTTTGTAGACCTGTAGTAGACACCAAGGGCTTTCCAAAAAAACAAATTTCACTTGAAATGGATGCTTACACAAAGAGAAACAATGTCTACAACATGAGCTAGTTGAATGCTCACAACTGCTAGTCAAGCAGAGACCTCACTTCACTCCAGAAAACTTTTCTCACAGATTATACAGAGAATGAATCTCAAACTTAAGTCAACTTTAGGGACTCTAATAGCTACCCAATGACACCAAAATCATAGCAAATGGATACATAGAGAAGGAGAACCAGCCCTTACAACAGAGAGCAAAATATTTCCAACAGAGCCTACACAAAGAGAGAGATATCAATCACACAACTTCACTAAAATGAATGTTGCTCCCAGCTTACTCAGAGAATGCTCCAGAGAATTGGTAAGCATAAAATAGACTCTTATAGCTATCCAATGAGATAAGAATTACATCAAATGGATACCATATGAGGGAGAACCAATGCTAACAACTCAGGGGTAGAGAGTTGCAACACTGCCTGCGCACACACATAGATATGCCTACTAAAAGAAAACAAACAAGCAAGCAAGGGGGTTGCTTAAGCAAGGGGCTTGCTTATCACAACTCCAGCACTTAGTGCTCACTTTACATGAGTTAAAACGCCAAGAAGATGGCCCAAAAGAAGTCGGGATACATGCTCCTTTTATAGTGAGAGGTGTGCCCCTAAAATCTAGGAACTACCTTTCCAAATCAGCCTCCTAACTTGGAGGAATTAGTTGAGATGACTTGGGGAGTGGTTGAGTGACTTTTCTTGATGGAATCTCGTGGCTTTTGGCTTCCTTTGATTGCTCCACATGTCCATAAAAGATTCCCCACGAATTTTTAGCTTGAAGCTTGACTTTTAACAGATAAGGTAGGAGACTTTAGTGAGGGAGATGAAGGAAATACCTGCCTTCCAATTACTTATAGGGGTTACACTACCAAAGCCATCTTAGATTCGGGAGCTGGTGTTGGTATTGCTACCAAAGAAATTTGAGAGAAATGGGGAAAACCAGCGTTAAGACCAACGCGCATGAAAATACAAATGGCAGACGGACATACAGAAAGACCCTTAGTATTGTTGGAACGAGTAGTTTTCACTACATGTGGAGTGGAATTCGAACACACTTTAGCAATATGTCACTTCGAAAGGCCAAGCAATTATGAAATGATCCTGTGAAGGCCTTTCATGAGACAGTTAAAGGTCGTACAAGATTGGGGAAAAGATGCGGTGTACCTACAACACGCAGGAACCACCACTAGAATAAACCTACATACGTACACTTATCAAGATGTTCCACCTCTACAATGGAATCAAATTCATAAGGAGGAAGACGATCAATCAATTCATAGTGTAGGTTCTAGTGATCAATCTTGGATGAACGAGGACACTCATCTATGGATATGCCAAGCTGCAAAGAAGGAAGAGGAGAGAAGAAAAGGATGGCAGCAGAAACAAGGAATAGCGAGGTTTGTACAAGATCCAGCTTACATGCCACAAGTATTTCCGGATGAAGAATTTGAACCACACGGTTGGATGGAAATCTTAGCGACCCTCCATGTCTGTGTAAACGAAGAAGTAGTGACCATGAACGAATGTATCGATGAGGAGGGGTATGATGTTAGCCTGTATGTGGTAGTCCTTCAGGAGGCTGAAGAAGGAGAAGTGATCGAGAAAGACTGGAAGGAGGACTATGAGAGCATTGAAATGGAGCCCGAACCAATGGATCTAGGGAATAGTACCACCAACATAAATATCACAGCCAATGAAAAACACCAGGAACTCACACAGAAGGGGGAATTAGAATTTGAAAGAGAATCAGAAGATGAAGAAAATAAACCCCAAGACCAATTTGAGGTACGAGCTCACTTTAAAAAATATGAAGTGGAGGAGAGAAAAATCGCTATTCAAATGCCGAAAAGAGAAGCACAGCTTTGAATAGCATATGATAATAAGGAACAAACCAAGAAGATAGTAGTAACTGTAGAAGAAGGAGAAGAACGATGTACCTTCATAGGACAGGATGTCTCATTAGAGGAAGAACAAGAGTTAATTCGTCTCATAAGAGAATATCGGGATGTCTTTGCTTGGACCTATAAGGACTTGAAAGGAGTCGACCCTTCTATATGTGCGCATAGAATCCCCATGACATCCGAAGCCAAACCTTCTAAATAAAGACCATATACTTACAATGATGTGTATTCAGCCAAAATAAAGGAAGAGATAGACAAATTGTTAGATGCTGGGTTCATATACGAGATTGAGCACACGGAATGGGTGTCACCTTTGGTGGTAGTACCAAAAAAGAATGGAAAGTTAAGAGTGTGCATCAATTTGAAGAAAGTAAATGCCGCGACAATAAGGGATAGTTATCCTTTACCAATCACAGATCATCTCTTGGAAAGAGTGGCAGGAAAGGAAGTCTATAGCTTTCTGGATGGCTTTTCAGGGTATAATCAGGTAGCTATTGCTCCTGAGGACCAACATAAAACAGCGTTTGCAAATGAATGGGGAGTATACGCCTTTAGAGTCATGCCTTTTGGTCTAACTAATGCCCCAGCCACCTTCCAAAGATTGATGTGTCATGTATTCAAAGAATTTCTAAGAAAAAGTATGGAGGTCTACGTGGATGATCTTTGTACTTATTCAGCTATACGATCAGAACATATCCCCGAGCTAGAAAAGATCTTTGCTAAATGTCGACAATATCGAGTATGCCTTAACCTAGAAAAATGTGTCTTCATGGTTAGACAAGGGAAAATATTAGGACATATTGTCTCTAAAAACGGAATTTCAACTGATGAAGACAAAATCAAGGTAATTTTGGATTTACCAAGACCGAAGACTGCTAAAGAAGTTCAAGCATTTATGGGACATTGTGGATACTATCGAAGATTTATACATATGTACGCCATAATTGCTAGACCTCTTTATGCATTATTGACAGAATTTAATTGGACCGAAGAATGTGAAAAAGCCTTCAACGAGTTAAAGAATCGATTGAGTTCAGCACCAATCCTTCGAGTACCTAACTGGAATAAGCCATTTCATATTCATGTGGATGCTTCCAAGTTTGCCATTGGTTGCATCTTAGCTCAACCTGCCGATACAAGAAAACTAGAACACCCTATAGCCTATGCTAGTAGACAATTAAATCAAGCAGAACGCAATTATACTACCACGGAGAGAGAAGGCCTAGGGATGGTGTACGCAGTCAAAAAGTTCAGACATTACCTGTTGGCAAACAAATTCAAATTCTTCATTGATCATCAAGCCCTACTATACCTAGTCAACAAGCCTTGTAATACAGGACGACTAGTACGATGGTTTTTATTGCTAATGGAGTTTGATTTTGAGGTAGTAGTCAAGAAAGGAAATACCCACATAAGAGCAGATCACTTATCAAGAATGACCCATGGAGAACCGCCCATAGGAGTACCAGATGATCTGCCAGATACGTACCTTTTTAACCTGGAAGTATGTCCTCAATGGGCAGAAAAGTTGATCCCTATACTTACTCATGGACCTAAAGATGGGATCACGCCAAACCAAACCCAAGACCTCTGGAAGACTAAAAACCTTCACATCATTGCGGGAAGTTTGTATCACCAGGATTCAAGTGGATTATAAATGAGATGCGTGGAGGAAGAGGAACAAGAAATGTGGCTTCAGAAAGCACATGTAAACCAATGGAAAACTCATTTGAATGCAAATGGAACGACCAACCAGTCTTGGAACTAATTTTCATGGCAACTATAAAGATTATGAATACAGATCACTACTTTCCAATCATGTCACACGACTTCAAAACAATAATACAGGGATTACCGCACATTGAAGATGTATGGACACAGGCAGGCATAGAGGCATTTCTCAAATTGCCAATCTATGTTCCAGATTTTCAGAGATGTGCACAAGTAATGAATACTATGCAACCTGCAGCTACAAAGATATCAGTTCCAGAAGCACGCGTATTGGATAAAGTCGGAATTTGGAAGACAATTGAATTCACACATGAGATGATCAATAAGGCTTTTGGATGGAATCAAGCAGGAATTACTAGTGTCAAAGAGGAATGTCATGACCCCAAGAAGAGGTCCTTCCTGGAGATTAACAGAATAGACATCGAAGACGCTGTCTGTCTTGTGCATCAACATTTCTGCTTCCCCAGTATGCACAAATACACGGCCCCACAAAAGATTGTAGTACAACTATTATCACATGCCATGCGACAAATAGGAAACAAAATTAATTTGACAGGGTATGTCCAAGAAAGGCTATTTGAAGCCCAGAAGAAATGGGGCGAGAAGAAGTTTTTGAATGGCAGTTCTGCATTAACATTATTGATATATGAAGCCCTTGATATGAAAAATTGCTTACGGGAGATGCCGACCTCAGAAGGGCTAGCCAAATACGCAAAATCCGCTACGGTCCCTAAGAAAAAGAAAGCAGTTGTTATGGTTGAGGAAGCTGGAACCAGCACATAAAAACCCATGAGGGGTACAAAGCGTCTACGGGAGGAGGAAGCCCAAGCTATACCACAATCAAAGAGAACTCATCTCTTACCGAAGATCACGACGGCTCAAATGCCTATTACAAGGAGAGATCTTTCCGCTGCCCTCGAAGAAACACATCAGTACATGCAAGGGCAGGTAAACTTAAACATTCAAGGTCATCATTATAGACAGGCAAGTCAAGAGAAACAACAACGGAGTCCAAAGAAGACACCAAAACAAGTTGGAAGATACAAAGAACTAGGGATAGATGATTCTAGTACCAACACGGAATCCAGTCTTGAAAAAGACACTTTGGATACTGATATAAGGACAGAAACCCAAGAAGAAGAAGCGAATGAAATTAATCAAATGGAAGTGATGCCGGAAAAGAGAGTAGAAGAATTTATTGAACATGAGCATGTCATTCAATTGAATGATACTACAAAGATAAGCATCAAGGAAGCTCCAACCAATGCTACTTATGTAAAACCACCTATCAAAGAGGAAGTCCAAACTCCAGTAAGTAAGGAAACGGAGGAGTTACAAAACAAAGAACAAATTGTGATCGAGATACCGGATGACATACCTCAAGAAAAGCAAGCAAACATGGGGGCTGAGCCAAGGATCCAGCTTCAGATTAGGCAGCCCCATGACACTACATTACATATCGCAAAGGGCAAAGATGTCAATACCGGCGAAGAACCAAGCATTCCTAAAACATGGCTGAATGTAGATGTCACTCAGCTGAAGCCGGTAGTCAAGCAAATGATCCAGACGGCCATGGACACTCAACAACAGTTGATGGACATAGATGCCGACTATGATCAGGCAAGGAGAGAAAAGAATCAATTTCAAATCATGAGTGAGCAGCTATCGGCACAATTGATAGAAGCACAAAAAGATTTGGCAGTCAAAAATACGGAGGTGCTGGCAATCAAGCTAGAACATGATGCATCCATCTCTCAGAATCAACAGCTGCATACACAGCTAACAGAATTGCAAAGATTACACGATGCGAGCGAGGCTGAGAAAGAGAAAATGAAAATGAGAAGCATGTTATTAGAAAAACAACTCAAGTTATGTATGAAAGAGAACGACAGCCTCTACAACAGAAATAAGGAATTGATGAAGTCCTTATTATATGATCAACCAATCGTACAACAGGAATCCATAGAAACCAAAGAAAAAGAATTAAGAGATCAGATCTCAAAATATGAAGAGTTGCTAAAGCAAGAACAAGCAAAGATAGAGGAATGGAAGAGCCGATACACCAATGAAACCAATGAATTGAAGAATCAATTACAAAAGGTGAACGCCAAATTGATACAAAGCTACAGCAAAAATATGGATAATGTTGCTGTCATTGGTAAAGAATTGCTGGCCACTAAAGAAACACTCAGAGAAGCCATGCAAGAGGTAAAAGAGAAAGATGAATGCATAGCACGACTAAAGACTCAAATGAAAGAGAAAACACCGATCGGGACACCAGTAGTGCCGGCTAAGGAAAATCCTACTGACGAGGTAGAGGTAAGTCCTCTATCTCACCCGATCTATAATTCTCCACTACATGAGCAGTTGGCCGACATACATGACGAACATCCAATGCCCTACACTACAGAAATAAGTCAGAAAGAACGGGCACTAGTGGTGTCCCGATTGACGGAGAATTTTGAAAATGAAGTCATTAAGGTGATGAAAGAGGCCAAGATCAAAGGTAAAGACCTGGACAAGACAATGAAGCCTTTCAATATTCCGTACGGACTATTGAAAGAGAAAACAAGACGATATATAAAGAAGATTACAAAGAAGAGTCCAGATGAGCAACTCAATTTTAAACAAGACACATTCACATACAGCCAAGAAGAGTTCGAAGCTGCACAACCAATATGGAGAAGAAAGTTTTTGGAGAAACATCCCACACTACGGGTACATTGGCAAGCAGCACCATATTCATTACAGGTAAACCCTTCATTTTGTCCTATACCACGAAGAAGGGATGCCCGAGAATTTTTGGACTTGCAAAGAAATGGCGCAATAAATAATCAATGGCTGAATTATCCGCTACTACCAAGCCCACCTTATAATTACTTGCCAACGGAGGATTATATGGTCAAAACCATCGAATATTGGCTGCAGAATTATACAACAGTACCTGACTTAGCTGTCAAAATGACCAATAAGATACTTAGTATGATACTTACGGTACTCAAGGTCTACAAACATGCGGCCTACACTTTTTTGAATTTCATCGGCATTAGTCAGGGCACGGAAATCCTCATTTTTGATCTATCAGTTATGCCTAGTAGACCAACAATAATGGCGTATTATTCCAGATTAATGTTCTTGCCAAGTGTATATATGCAGACTTTTGAAGAAGCTTTCTTTACAGGATTTTTTGAGATGGATTCAGAAATTTTTTTGAAGATGTCATCCAATTTAAATGCCAGATTAGTGGCATATGAACTTAGCTTCTTCGCAGATCACAGACAGCCACCCAATGACGGTGTGAAGGCAGAACAATGGAAACAACTCATGATACGTGAGGCAAATCTGCTAAATGATACAGAGCAAAGAGTATATAAAACATATGCCCATCGCTTATCAAAGCCTGTCGGGGACGACAGAGTCCAGGAGGGGGGCAGTGTTGAGGGAGAGTCGAGTAAAAAGAAGAAAAGAAGAAGGCAACGAAAGAAGCAGCTTCACTAATAGAAATATCCGAAGACATATCTCTGCAGGAAGCCCCGCAGGGGCACACACACCAAGGAAAAGCACGCAGCTGAGAGGAGGAACCAGGGCCAACAAGTATTCCATATGAGGGTGCTTCAACCTCTTGAGTTACAGAGGATTCAGATCAAGGCTTACGAGCTACATCCGCATATGTGCATTGATGGCGTGCGTGGCAAACCGAATTAACCGGCTTTGAGTAATGCAACCAGGTCCGATATGTGAAACCAAGACAAATGAGAGCGCCTCTAAAACGTAATGCAAGATCAAGAATCAGGCAGAACTGACCAAAGGATGCGCGTGTTGATCGAGACAAACAAGAAGTAAAGCCTGTCAGGGGACGACAGAGACGAAGAGGGGGAGAGTTTTGCAGAGCTAAAGAAAGCACAAAGCAGAGAAAAAGACGGGCCCCAAAATTTTTCCGATTTGGACATCATATTTTTGTATCATAACCATTCTTGTAATATATTTTCCGTTGTAAAGGCACTAGAGAAGTCTTCTAGATGCATCCCTGCAGAAGATTAGAGATTTACCCATGTAAAATAGTAGGAAATTAGTCTTTTAGTGAATAAAGTGCCGGTCTCTTGTGTGAAAGGACCATTTTTTAGGGCACTAGTATATAAGTCAAGTGTGACTCTTTGTAAAGAACTTTTGGCCATTGTGAGAATAGAGAGCACAGAAATTCGAATTTGTGTCTTTCTCACTCTGTATCTTCTTCTTTGTGAGCTTGTATGCATGTGTATTGCTTGGAAAGAGTGCTTGTGAGTGTTGTCTATCTATGAAAGTGTTTATTTGCTGTAGGTAAGGTGTGTGCGAAGTGTAGGAAGTGCTGAAGTGTAGGAAGGTATTTCCCGCGACTCAGTATTTTGCTCATAACTTAAAGTAGGAGCGTCAGAATTGAACGAAACCACTGCCATTGGATGCGTCTTCTCGAGAGCTTCGAAACGCATATGCTATTTGCTATATTTGGAGCTCAGAGCTGGGAGAAAAGTCCAAAATACGGACGGCTGCTGCACCAAGTATCGTTTCGCCATGACCAACAGTTGAAGCTTGTTTGGATAAGTCATTGCCTTATTTACACTCTTTGAGTAGTCCATTTGCATTGATCATCACATGATTGCATGTCCTCATACACTCGGCTAGGTTTGTATACTTTTTGGATTGATAATTAAAAGCGTGTATCCCCACTATATGCACTTGAGAGGGGATTGAGGTATAGTCTCTTTCTCCGCAAGTCCCTAAGTTGGTACTTAGGTCAACAGTGTGTATGTTTAAATGTGTATTCAAGGCCAAAATGCTGCAATAATATGTCAATATATTTCGTTTGACACAAAGCCGTTCCACCATCAACTTGGATAAATTGAATGCCCAAATAGTGATGCAAATGACCCAAATTAGACATCTCAAAAGAGGCATGTAAAGTAGCCTTAAAATCAGCAATATGCTTCTCAATAGGACCAGTGGTCAACATGTCGTCAACATAGACAACAATGATCAGAAGCTTATCATTAGCACGCTTAACATATAAGGTGATTAAAGGTGGACTGTTCTCAAAACCATGTGCAATCACATAGGCATGTATCTTCTCATACCAAGCACGTGCTACTTGCTTTAAACCATATAATGCCTTCTTTAACCTCCACACCTGGTTTTCATGCCCTCTCTGCACAAAGCCATGGGGCTGAAAAACATACACTTCTTCATGCAAGTCACCATTCAGAAATGTTGTTTTAATGTCAAGCTGATGTACATTCCAACCGTGATGGGCTGCAAGTGCATAGATGCTACGAACAATAGTCATTTAGAAAGTAGGTGCAAAGGTCTCATCAAAATCAATGCCTCTTTCCTGTGCATAACCCTTTGCAACAAGCCTAGCTTTATACCTGTCAACTGTACCATCACGCTTATGCTTCAGCTTGTATACCCACTTAGTCCCAATGGCCCTCTTGCCAGGAGGCAAGTCACATAAAGACCAAGTACCATTCTTCATTATAGCATCATATTCAGATTGCATAGCAGCCATCCAATTTTCTGAATTTTGTGCTTCATCAAATGAAAGAGGCTCATTCTCATCACAGAGACTAGATGTAGCCATATCATAGCAATCTGATGGAAAAGAGGCACTATGAGAGCCTGGAAGATTATGATATGACAAAGGTGCATCTAATTTGCTATCATGTAAAGTTTGCACCAGCCATTTTGGCATAGTTTTTGCCTTCTCAATATCAACTCTCTCATCAACAAGTGCATCAGGTAAATCTGCATAAAAAATGGAATGATTTGCATCATCACATGAAACCTAAAAAGGCTAAAAATTTGCCTCATTAGGACCAACACTAGACTGTCCACCTCTAAAAAGTGGCAGCAAAGTATCATACATGTCTTTGGAGCTAACAGATGTCTCCTTAGTACATGAAAGCAATGGTTGAATAGCATCTTCCACAAAAAAAACATCACGGCTAACCTGAATGCATTTAGTTTGTGGATGATGCAGATGATAGCCTTTACTTTCAGAACTGTACCCAACAAAAATACATTTTACTACTTTGTCATCCAATTTTTTTTGATGTTGTTCAGGCACTAATGCATATGCCAAACAACCAAAAACACGTAGAAGTGCAATAGATGGCTTGCGATCATGCCAAGCCTCATATGGAGTGATAGATTGCAGCGCTTTAGTGGGACACCTATTAAGTCACTACAACATATCGAGGGTATACCGAGGCTTCTACCGAGGGAAATGAACGGGCGCAATTTTGCCTCGATGTCGGTGTAAGGGTCGGTGTAGGCGTTGGAACCAAAGCGCCGGTATAAGCGCCGGTATAAGCGTCGGTATAAGTGTCGGTATAAGCGTCGGTATAAGCGTCGGTATAAGTGTCGGTATGCCCCTGGGAAAAATAGTCGGTATAAGCATCGGTATCTGCCTAGGGATACCGACGCTTATACCGTCGCCTATACCGATGACCATATCTGCAAAATTTTTTTTGGCAGAGTATGTTGTCTCTTGCTACAGCAACATTCCCATGCTGCTGTGTAGCAAAAGACAATACACTCTGCCCAAGAAAAACCCGAGTACATGTGACATGTATGATAGGCAACAGAAACATGATTTGATAAAGCAAAACATATTGTCAAATACAAAAGACATGGGAGAAATCAATCATCAACCATGTACAAAGAAATGAGACACATTGCCATGATATTTATAAACAACAACCAGAACACATGTTCATGTGTGTATGCCTATGTATATACATGTGTATGTGTATATGTATTATGTATATATATTTGTATATGTGTAAATATTTGTATGAATTTTTAAAAACCCTAGAACCCTAATCCTAATGACCTAGACCTAAAACATGTGTATGTGTGTATTTTTGTGTATATATATGTGTATGTGAGTATATATATATATATATATATATATATATATATATATATATATATATATATATATATATATATATATATATATATATATATATATATATATATATGTATGTATATGTGTGTGTATGCATATGTGTATCTATGTAAAAACCCTAAAACCCTAATCCTGAAGACCTAGACCTAAAACATGTATATGTGTATGCATGTGTGTATATAAGTAAAAGCCAAAAACCCTAACCCTAAAACATGCATATGTGTGTATGTATATGTCACATGTGTGTATGTATGTATGCATGTGTATATATATCTATGTGTGTGTGTGTATGGATGTATGTATGTATGTGTGTGTGTGTGTCTTTGTGTGTGTGTGTATGTGTATGTGTGTGTGTGTATATATCTCTTTCTTTATCTCCCTCTCTCTCTCTCTCTTTCTTTCATCTCTCTCTTTCTTTCATCTCTCTCTCTCTCTATCTCACTCTATATCAATTGAAAACAAAACAATCACTTACATCGATGTAATTGTTTGGAGTGTTTTCATCAAAGTCCACTTAATGTTTTCCTTCATCGAATTCCAAAGTGCAAAACAAAAGAAAAGAGAAATTCATAAACCCTAATCCTAAAACCCTAATCCTAAAACATGTATATATGTGTATGTGTGTATGTATATGTGATGTGTGTGTATGTGTATGTGCATGTATGCATGTGTGTGTATACATATGTGAGTGTGTATACATATGTGAGTGTGTATATATATGTGTGTGTATGTAATATGCATGTGTGTATGTATGTATGTTTGTGTGTACATGCATATGTGTGTGTATGTATGTATGCATATGCATGTGTGTATGCACATATGTGTCTATATACATATGTGAGTGTGTATGTAATATGCATGTGTTTATGTATGTATGTGTGTGTGTACATGCAAATATGTGTGTATGTATGTATGCATATGCATGTGTGTATGTATACATGTGTGTGTGTACATGTGTGTATGTATATGTGTGTATGTGTGTATGTGTGTATGTGTGTATGTGTGTATATGTGTGTATGGGTGTTTGTATATGTGATGTGTGTGTATGTGTATGTGCATGTATGCATGTGTGTGTATACATATGTGAGTGCGTATACATATGTGAGTGTGTATATATATGTGTGTGTGTATGTAATATGCATGTGTGTATGTATGTATGTGTGTGTGTACATGCATATATGTGTATGTATGTATGCATATGCATGTGTGTATGTATACATGTGTGTGTGTACATGTGTGTAAGTATATGTGTGTTTACATGTATGTATGTATGTGAGTATGAGAATGAATATGTGTGTGTATGTTTATGCATGTGTGTATCTAATATGCATGTGTGTATGTAATATGCATGTTTGTATGTAATATGCATGTGTGTATGTATATGTGTGTATGCATGTGAGTATGTAATATGTATGTGTATGTATATGCATGTGTGTATCTAATATGTATATGAGTGTGTATGTAATATGCATGTGTGTATGTAATATTCATATGAGTATATGTATGCATATGTGTGTGTATGTATGTATGCATTTGTCTCTCTATCTTATTCTCTTTCTATTTCATCTCTCTCTTTCTCTTTCATCTCTCTCTCTATTTCACTCTCTCTCTATCTTTCTCTTTCATCTCTCTCTCTCTCTATTTCTCTCTCTCTTTCTTTCTCTCTCTCTCTCTCTCTCTCTCTCTCTCTCTCTTTATGTTTCTCTAGATCTCTCTCTTTCTTTCATCTCTCTCTCTATCTCACTCTATATCAATAAAAACAAAACAATCACTTACATCGATGTAATTGTTTGGAGCATTGTCCTCAAGGTCCACTTAATGTTTCCCTTCGTCGAATTCCAATGATTTGATGCCAAAAAGCTCCTGCAAAACAAAAGAGAAGAGAAATTAGAAAAGGGAAAACACAAAGAAATAGAAAGGGTGCTACAGTATGTGCAATTCTTACAAAAATTTCAGATCTAGAGAAACAGAGATGTAGAGAAAGAGAGAGAGAGAGACAAAGAGAGAGAGAAAGAGAGAGAAAGAGAGAGAAAGAGTGAGAAATAGTGAGAAAGAGTGAGAAAGAGAGAGATGTGTGTACCTAATAGGTGCAGAATGTATTTCGCGTGCGCTAACTCGACAGTAGTAAACTTTGGTTCAAAATGCAAGCAAATGTCCAATTTTTGCTCTCGGGCCCGGTTAAAACGTTGCCTCGGTATAAGCGTCGGTATGAGCGTCGGTATAAGCGTCAGTATAAGCGTCAGTATAAGCGTCGGTAATTTCCAGTAAAGTACCGACGCCTATACCGGCACTCATACCGACGCCTGTATACCGATGATTAAATGACCGTCGGTATTGCATCCGTGGTTTTTCAAGCATTTTCAACGGTCATACCGACGCCGAGGCGTGATCGTCGGTATGGGCAACGTCGGTATGCCCCTGATATGTTGTAGTGAGTACATATGCTGTACACATGACAACCTCAAGCCGGAAACGATGTGGTAAAGCCTGACTCTTGACCATACACCTCGCCATCTCCATGAGTGACATGTTCTTTCGTTCAGCAACACCATTTTGTTGAGGTGTATATGGCACTGTACACTGGTGTTTTATCCCACGTTCAACCAGAAATGCATTAAAATCAGAAGACATATATTCCCCCCCTCGATGAGAGCGGAGGGTGCCCATTTTATATGCTGATAGATTTTCAGCCAAAACCAAAAACTGTTTGAAGCACATGAACACTTCCGACTTTGCCTTCAATGGATATACCCATGCATGCCTAGAAAAATCATCGATGAAAATCACAAAGTAAAGATAATTTCCAAAAGAAGGTGTGCATAGGACCACAGACATCACTATGTACAAGCTGTAATTTTTGAGTAGCCTGAACTGAACCATATTTTGGAAAGGAGGAACGTTGCATTTTTCCCAAAATACAGCCTTCACAAACATGTTTTCCCACTGCCTCAAGTTTGGGCAAAGAGGACACCATTTCAGATTTCTGCAGGCGTACCAAACTAGCAAAATTCAGATGACCAAAGTGTGGATGCCAAAGCTTTGCATCTGACATAGCCTGAGAATCATGTACGGCAGATGCCAAATCATTCACAGATATTTCATAGTCTATGAGCTTATACAACCCACAACATAGAATGCCAAAAGCAATAATCACGTCGCTATTTGATAGATCATGAACTGTACATTTGTCATCAACAAATTTCACAACCAACCCAATCTTGGCTAATGCAGAAACTGATAACTGATTTTTCTTGATCCCTGGCACAAACAAAGCATCTGACAAAGTGAAAGAACTATCATCAGCAGAAGTCAAAATGATATTTTCCAACTCCCATAACAGGATAAGAGGAGTTGGTTGCGCATGTAACAGTATTCCCTCTAGGGGCAGGCTCAAGTGAAGAGAAGAAATCGTGCTCCGATGTAATATATTTGGTCGCCCCATTCTCAAAGTACAAAACATTTGAGTCTACTGGAGACATGCAATGTTCATGAGAAGATGGGTCAAAACTGCAAACAGTAGTAAACACCCATTCTTCTTCCTGCACAATATTAGCACACAAGACTAACTCCGCAAATGACAAGGCATTTGCATTGCCTTTCATCATTAACCGAAGAGTAGAAGCAAAACTCTGATATGAATAAGGAAGACCATTCAGAATGGTTTGTACAAGTGAGCTATCTGGTATAACCTCATCAGCACAAATCAACTATTCCTTCAAGTCTTTGATCTTTGTTAAAAAACTGTTTATGGAATCACCTTCATGCATGTGCTCACTCTCCAACTGTTTTCGGACGTAAGCAACACGAGCCTCATCCCTAGCGTGGTACAATGTGGTAAGAGTATCCCAAGCATCCTTAGCTATTCTGCAAGAGTGCATATGACGGATAATGGCACGTTTGACAAACAAAGCTATCAATGCATGTGTCTGGGCATCTCTGCCATCCCAACAAATTTACTCTACAGTAGGTGCAGCAGAAACCGCAGTACGAACATGAATATGTAGAATATCATCATCTTCAACACCTTCTGCATCAGCTGTAGTACCTACAGTTGTAACAGTTACAGGTGTGATAGGAAATTTTTCAACACCTTGCACAATGTTCTAGAGTCCTTTTGCAACCAATACATGTCACATCATATAAGCCCATAATAGGTAGTTCGTACCATCCAACTTATCCCTAATAGCCAGCATACGGAATACCTGCTTTCAGCCACGGCCGGTGACTAAAATACCTTGATGTAGAAAAGTGACTGTATCTCAAAAAGTTGGATAGAACTGCCCAAGACCTGTAGTAGACTTCGAGATGCTTATATTGGCGAACCGAAACTGGTATATACCTTTGACACAAAAAGATGAAATGCCTACACAAGCACTACAAACGAAGGAGCGTCGACAACGCCCTAGATGAAGCGGCAACCTGCTATGTTACCAATTGTTGGAGTTAGACGTGTGCAAAAGCACATGAACAGCACAAGGAAGAAGAAGAAACTTGGAGCACAACACACAATACTGAATGTATTACTAGAGAATGTACAAAGATAAGTAGCCCATTAGGGTAATAGGCATATATACAAGCTGGGGGAAAAAACCTCCTAAAAAGGGAAAAAAATGACCCGACAGCCCTAGAGTGTTCACACACATCACTACCTAAATATATCAACAAATTTAATCTCAAACAAGAAAAAAGAATCAGAACACGTACACACATATACACACACACACACACACACGCACATACACATACCCACATACACATATACATACAAACATATACACATACATATATGCATACATATACACATATACATACATATAACATAAACACACATATACATATCCACATATATACGTACACACATACACATGTATGCATATACACTCATTCTTACAAAATACATGCATTTATCTCACAATAATGCGTATTTGTGTATATGTGAATATCTGTGTATGTGTAAATGTGTATATGTGAATATCTGTGTATGTGTAAATGTGTATATGTGAATATGTGTGTATGTGTAAATATGTATATGTGAATGTTTATGTATGTAAATAATCAGATTATCAATATCAAATACCATTATTTGTAGATTCCGATCAATCAGATGGAACTCCACCATTGTCTCCTAATCATCTAAGGACTATATATTGTAAGTATAGCAAATTTTTAATTTTAAATATATTTGATAGATACATAACATATATTTTTTTGTTTCTTGTTATAATCACATTTTGATCAATCAAAGGGCACTCCGCCACCTCCTACCCATGCAATGACTTCACATGTGTCCTGCCATAGGAATTATGATGAATTTTACTATCAAGAGCATATTATATGTTGGTGTAATGGCAAGTATCGAAGACCACGATTGGAATATATTGAACATGATGCAGAGTATGGTACTTTTGTGCTTGCACCACCACTTGGTCAACGTGATAATGCTTGGGTATGTAATTTTTCTATAAATTAATGTCATTATTTTATTTAAAAACCATATACAAAATCAAATTACTATTGATATATAGGAATACTTGCTCGATGATGATGACGATGATAATAATTCTCATAATGTTAATAAACCTCGTACACGTCATTGGGTTAATCCATTCTCCATGAAATCTAGTGAATGGTCAACATTGCCAATGGTAGTCATAAACTACAATCTTCAACCATATCTTAGCATTAAAAAGGAATATTTAATGCTTTCACTTTTAATCCTAGGAAAAAGGCAAGTTAAAGATATGAATATATATCCTGCTCCTCTGATTGACTGTCTCCAACAAATATGGAGAGGTATTAATGTCATTGATGTATCAAAAAGCATCAATGAAAGATATATTATAGTTCGTGGTATTGTGGCTTGGACTATTCACGATTTTCCAGGATATGGTGTTTGTTCAAGTATTGATGTAATTTTTTTATTCAATATGCATACAAATAAATGTGAGTTAATCTAATTATATTTTTATCATTTTCATGATGAAGAATATCTACTAAGGGTTATAAAACTTGTCCATATTGTGGTCATTGTTGAGATCAATCTATAGTAAGAATGCGAACAAAAATATTTATCTTTGACATCGACGATTCTTGCCTAACGATCATCCATTAAGATCTAAAAGGGAAGCGATACATTTTAATTGAAAACTTGAAACAGGTCAGTGTGCAAAACCTATGATGCCTATGGATTGGTATAAAAAATGGACAGATGCACCTCTGATAGATCTAGAATCAGAAATCTTTAGTCATGATGAAGATAATGAGTATGTGAAGAGAGGTAAAGGAAAATTGGCACTCGCATAGAAGATATCAATATGGTATTCTTCGGAGTATTGGAAAGAGTTAAACATATGTCATCTTCTTGATCCTATGCATACATTCAAGAATATTGGTTATTCACTATGGCAACATCTTCTTGGACTAAAAGATACCATAGCATCAAGGAATGATTTGAAAGATCAAAACTCAAAAACAAAGTTATGGCCAGTTTTTGATAGACATCGACAGGAAACAACTTATGCACGTACTCCTTGGGTACTTACAACAAAAGAGATATAGACTATTAACAATAGGATTCAATTGATTCGGACTCCTACAAGATATGGAGCATCTTTCTAAAACATGTTTACTATGGATGATACGAGGTTATCTGGGTTAAAGAAATTTGCTTTTCCCTCACGTGAAACATAGCGGGATTCTTTAAGGAACATCAACAGATCATTATGCATCGCATGGAGGATAATTCATTTTTAGATTGCAAATGTTCCAAAAATCAAGGTTGCTTGTTGTAGTTTGGAAAAGATGTGAACAATAAAGCCAAATAATTTATAGTTATTCTCATAAAAAGGATGTACTAATGAGGAAATGATTCGAAGTTATAAGTTCAAACTCATTTTGTAAATGTTGTTTCTATAAGAAGTTAATTTCTATCATAAGTTGATTGGCAAAATTTTTCTTCTCTAACTACATGCGATTTTACCTCGAAATATAGCTTGACTTTGATTGAAGAATGGATGACATGTAGAATATTTCTTCATGGGAGTCTAATTTGTGACCATCCTTAATCTCCAATGTGATTGGGCACATCTATTTCTTGTGATCTCAATATGACTTTGGACATCATCTTTGATATATTACTTCCATGCAAATGCACAATTCTTTTTCCATTGAAGAAAAAACATGATTTGCCATATTACAATTCTACATTTTTAGCATTGGCACGCACATGCTAGATACCTAGTGTGCAGGCCAAGATCCCCATAACAACTTGTGAATGCCACATGAAACGGCATCCACATGTGTGGTTTTGTTAGAAAGGTTTGCATGTGGTGTGTCAGCTTGTTACAAGTATTTAAAAATTACTAAGGAACATTCAAACAAGCATATGTCTTATGGATCCTCAAGGGGAACCTATCTCTCCATCAAAAGGAGTGCGAAGGACAAATGAAATCATGAATTGTAATTCAAATTGATATTTCTTTAATCCTCTCTTCATTGGGCCTAGAGACTTCACAACAAGAGATAGATGACTTCATTAGTGTTTTTTAGAGATAGGATATGATATGTCTTTAAACTAAGTGACCTTGAGGTTTTAACATCCAAAATCAAAATAGATACTAGATGGGATCTATCTAGAGATGACTAATTGCTATTTTATTGTAAGCAACAATATGCTATGCCATACCTTTTACACGATGACTTAAGAAGATGAATTTTTGAATGTTCTAGAAAATCATTCAGTGAAACATCATTTAATGATGAAATAAGGATTGCTTTTGTAACAAAAATGCATGAGTTTGAAAGATGTCTTGAGGTGTTAGAACAAAAAATTATTGACCTTAACATTAAAGAAGAAATTTTTGCATGTAAGGATAATGACTATTATGAGGAAGAATATGAAGATCAGGAACACAAGACTATTAATGAGAATCAATATGAAACTAAGGAACACAAATATGTTAATGATAATGAATATGAAATTGAGAAACACAAATCTATTAATGAGAGAAAATATAAAACTGATGAACATAAATCTGTTAATGAGCACGAATATGAGATTGAGGAAGATAAATATGTTAATGACAAGTATGAATTTACATCAGTAGCTAAAACCAAAACAAATGAACAACATAAAAATTCTAAAAATAACTACGTAGAGGAGGAGGATGGTTCAACCGAAATTCTAATATTCTCACCATTCCTATATATGAAGAAAGGGGAGATGAAACCCATAAGTATTGTTTTTGTGAAGAGACTAATGAATCCAAAAAACCTATTCCTTCTTACAGTCTTGTTCAAAATCAAGAGATAATAGATTGTAAGAAGTTTTACAACGTTTTACCTCTTAAATGCTTGAGTTTAAGTAATGCATATAATTATTATAAAAAAGATGTTTTCTTTATTTTGAAGAGAATGAAGATGAAGATTCATGGGATGAATATGTGAAAAATGGTACTCATGCAAATTTCTTTTACTCACATTAAGTTTCCAATGAAAATCATGCAAAAATCATTTAAGTATGATTCAAGGAAACCCAAATTGGCTTTGTTCACAATCTTATTAATGGTGAATTAAATGAAATTGCTCAATTTATTGCTAAAGATTATTGGGAAAATTTCACTAATCATAGGATTGACAAACACTATGATGTGATTAAAGAATTCCCATTATTTGATTTGATATAAGCATGGAATATGATGATATAGGGGAAGTGAATGATGAGAAAATGCATATGAGAAATATCGAAGTGCACAACCATATGAAAGTGCTCAACACAAAAATGAAAATTTTGATATGCATGTGATGGATTATATCTAGAGCTAGTTGCAGCAAAAGAATAATAGGCCCTTCCTAGAACCAAAGAGTTCAATACCACGGTCCACCAAAAACTGAATTGCTCTCTGGAAAAAGAACTAAACCTATGAAATTTTACATAATGAACCAATCTATAGACATTCAATTTTTACAATGTGACCTTTGTCAACCTCCTTGCATAGTACAAACCAAAATCTGGCCAAATAGATAGCTTATACCTATGTGTAGATCTTCACACACATATATTGTGGAATATGCAGAGATAGATCAAAGTGATTTCAAGCTCAATATACACAAGGATAAGGAACACTTCAGACAAAGATTATATTGAAAAGAAAGATTACAATAAGAGCTTCAAGACGTGCTATTTTACACATGAAAGAAACGACTATAGAAACAGATATGGATGATCAAAGATCTCAACCTAAAAGGAAACTTCAGCTAGCATGGGGCTAGCCTAGCACTATAAGGAATCTGGGCGCAAAGCGAAGGTTAAGGCGACACAATTTTGTCGCTATAAAGTTGCTAAAAGCATCACAAGAAGCATCGAGCACGGACCGTCGGTTAAATGACGGGCAATATGATGTTTTTATCGACATGTGGTGTGATGGGATGTGTGACGCTCACAGTGAGCGTCGCTAAATTAGCGATTTAAAAAAGCATCACATAACCAAGAAAAAATTATGTCTAACTATTGTAAGTAAAATTTCCATTCTTTGTATATCATTTGAATTGTGTTATTTTCATTATTTAGCATACTCACACTTATTGATATGCACATATACACTTATACATGATGAAGATGCACATTCACACCTATACACATATACACATGCACATACAAACACATATATACACACACATACATGTGCACATACACTTACACAAACACACACATACACATGCATATGCACAAACATTTCTACAACCACATAAAAAGACTTGCATGCATGCATTACTGCATATATACATACACATACACATACACATACACACATTAACATAAACTTAAATACATGTATATGCACATCCACGTGCATGCACATTCACATGCATGCACATGGATGCGAATGGAAATGCATCCACATGCACATGCATGTTTCATACATATACACATGCATATACATACACTTGTATATGTTTATACACATACACATACATATGCACATATGTATATATACACACACATACACATATATAGACATATATATGCACATACGTACACAAACATATACACATACAAACACACATGCACATACATACATATACACATATACATGCACATACACATATACACATACACTTACACATATACATGCACATACATATACACACACATACACATGCACATGCACATACACATATACACACATATGCACTTACACATGCACATGCACATACATACATATACACACACATACACATACATACACATATACACTTACACATGCACATGTACATACATGCATATAAAAATATAGATATGTACATACATTCATATACACACACATAACACACACATATACATGCACATACGTACACACACATATTACACATATATACATGCACATACATACATATACGCATAGATGCACATGCACATACACATACACATCCATACGCATATACACTTACACGTGCACATGCAGATACATGCATATATGCATATACATATGCACATACATACATGCGCATATATACATAGATACATAAATATACATGCATATAGACATACTTACACATATAGATATATACCTACATGTGCATATATACATTTTATTTACACAGAAGCACACATAAATATGAATGAATTATATAATTAAAGTACTAAAACACATGCTTAATATAAACAATTATAACAATCAATAGAACAAAAAGTTTCATTACTTAATACCATAGACACAATTCAAAACATAAGGCTGGAATGAACAATATATAGATTATATATATATATATATATATATATATATATATATATATATATATATATATATATCAATGTAAGTACATATCCAATGTCATAATCAAGAATCCTAATCATCATCATCATCAGCATCATGATCGTCCTCATCCTCATCCTCATCATCACGATCATCCGCATGATCTGATGTATCTCTATGAGCACCGTGTGATGATCGAGATCGTCCCTCTTGTGTCTGTCTCTCCACCTCATCCATATGTGCCTCCCCATAATACTTGTGTATTATATATAACAAAATAATTAAGTAAAACAATTAAAACATCCATAAAAATAAAATAATTATACAAAATTTAATAATACTCACAAAGGCATCTAGATGATCTCGCATATACTCGCTCAAATGTTGATATGAAAAATGTGTGCATAGGTGATCTCATGGTTTGTAGGATATTGGTCATAATCCTTTTGCTAAATTGAAACAAATAAAACGGATCAGTTTCTTGCATTTTATTTAAAATAAAAAGTATACTCACAATAACACATATACTTACAAATGTAGCTACAAAACCATAATGGCCCATTTGGCCTAGGTGCGATGTGTGGCCCAACTCAACTACTTTGCAATAGCCTCTTTATTAGAAAAAAAAAGGAAATACATCAATAAAATGTAAAAAATTACTAAAATATATGTATAGATATAAACTATTAATTTGTATACCTTTTGCTCAGGAAATGACTCCTGAAGACGTGGTTGTGTATGAAGAAACTACCATGTCTCAAGTGGTATGTTAGGTTGCCTCTTATTTTTTTTCCACCATACAATAGCTCCTGTTAATTTAACCTCAAACAGAAAAAAAGAATCAGAATACATACACATATATACACACACATATACATATACATGCAAACATATACACATACATATATGCATACATATATGCATACATATACACATATACATACATAATGGAGAGGTATTAATGTCAGTGATGTATCAAAAATCATCAATGAAAGATATATTACAGTTGGTGGTATTGTGGCTTGGACTATTCATGATTTTCGACGATATGGTGTTTGTTCAAGTATTGATGTAATTTTTTATTCGATATGCATACAAATAAATGTGAGTTAATCTAATTATATTTTTATCGTTTTCATGATGCAGGAATATCTACTAAGGGTTATGAAACTTGTCCATATTGTGATGATTGGTTGAGATCAATCTATAGTAAGAATCTGAACAAAAATATTTATCTTCGACATCAATGATTCTTGCCTGATGATCATCCATTAAGATCCAAAAGAGAAGCGATACATTTTAATGGAAAACTTGAAAGAGGTTAGTGTCCAAAACCTAGGGCGCGTATGGATTGGTATAAAAAATGGACAGATGCATCTGTGATAGATCCACAATCACAAATCTTTAGTGATGATGAAGATAATGAGTATGTGAAGAGAGGTAAAGGAAAATTGGCACTCGGAGAGAAGATATCAATATGGTATTCTTTGGAGTATTGGAAAAAGTTAAAAGTGTCATCTTCTTGATCATATGCATATATTCAAGAATATTGGTTATTCACTATGGCAACATCTTCTTGGACTAAAAGAAACCATAGCATTAGGAATGATTTGAGAGATCAAAACTCAAAACCAAAGTTATGGCCAGTTTTTGATAGACATTGATAGGAAACGACTTATGCACCTGCTCCTTGGGTACTTACAACAAAAGAGATACAGATTATCAACAATAGGATTCAGTTGATTCAGACTCCTACAGGATATGGAGCATCTTTCCAAAACATGTTTACTATGGATGATAAGAGCTTATCTTGGTTAAAGACCCATGACTGGCATAACTTTTTGAGACATATTTTACCTTTGGTTATCGATGTATGTACAATAAAAGGAGTACGAGATGTGATCTATTGTTACGGCAAATCAATGTCTCGCATTAACGAATCATATGATTACAACCATATCTTTTGGGTAGTTCATGTTCCAGGTTGGAACACTGTGAAAGATGATTCTGCATGCTTTTCTTATGAAAATATGGGTAAGAACCCAAGAACTTGTGAAATCAGCTCTAGGGGGTAGCCATCCAGACTTTTTCATCTTCAACATAACGTCCTATTTGCTTGGTATGAAATATATATCAATGTCATATCTATTGAACAATATTGCGCTTTGGTACTCGTAGTGATTGCCATTATTATCCACGGTGTAATTCTTCTAGCACCGATAGTTATCAATCTGAAGTAAACAAGAAGAGCTACTCCTTGATAATTGCGCTATTATTCTCACTATAGCTGAAAGAAACGTTTTGTAAAATTCTTGAATGTGAAGATGTTTTCTACATAAGTAATGCGATAGTAAACATGTACATGTGATACAACTATACTTGAAAAACAAAGATGCATTGTGTTATGAACTTTTTTTTTTTCATGGCCATCTATGAGGATAATAAAGCAGAACTTGTAAACCCTTTGTTAACGATGACTTTGATGGAGGACTCAGTGTGGAGGTCCCAGTATATACAGAGATGGATATGGAAAGCGAGGTGCAATAATAAAAAGAACCGTATATTAGCGGACGTTAAGTGATTTGCATTATTTCTTGATCAATATCTTTGCAGTTTCATCATGTTCTGCTATTTGGCATTGAAATTCGCTTTTCCCTCACGTGAAACATAGAGGAATGCTCTAAGGAACATCATTTTTGGGATTGAAATTTTCTTTTCCCTCACGTGAAACATAGCAGAATGCTTTAAGCAAGATCCGTAGGTCATTATGCATCACATGGAGGATAATTCATTTTTGGATTGCAAATATTCCAAAAATCAAGGGTGCTTGTTGTAGTTTGGAAAAGATGTGAAAAATAAAGCCAAATAATTTATAGTTATTAAAGACAAATGAAAAGACGATTGCTAGATTCTCATAAAAAGCATGTATTAATGAGGAAATGATTTGAAGTTATAAGTTAAAACTCATTTTGTAAATGTTGTTTCTCTGAGAAGTTAATTTCTATCATAAGTTGAATTGGCAAAGTTTTTCTTCTCTAACTGCATGCAATTTTACCTCGAAATAGAGCTTGACTTTGATTGAAGAATGGATGACATGTAGAATATTTCTTCATGGGAGTATAATTTGTGACCATCCTTAATCTCCAATGTGATTGGGCACATCTATTATTTCTTGTGATCTCAATAGGACTTTGGACATCATCTTTGATATATTACTTCCATGCAAATGCACAATATACAAAATCAAATTACTCTTGATACAAACCATATACAAAATCAAATTACTGTTGATATACAAGAATACTTGCTCGATGATGATGATGATGATGATAAAAATTCTCACAATGTTAATATACCTCGTATACATTATGGCATTAATCCATTCTCTATGAAATCCTATAGATGGTCATCATGGCTAGTGTAAGTCATAAACTAAAATCTTCCGCCATATCTTAGCATTAAAAAGGAACATTTAATGCTTTCACTTTTAATCCCAAGAAAAAGACAAGTTAAATATATGAATATATATCTTGCTCCTCTCATTGACGATCGCCATGAGTTATGGAGAGGTATTAATGTCATTGATGTAGTTTTACAACGTTTTACGACTTAAATGATTGACACTGAGTAATGCATACAATTATTATAAAAAAGATGTTTTCTTTATTTTGAAGAGAATGAAGATGAAGATTCATGGGATGAATATGTAAAAAATGGTATTCATGCAAATGCTGAAATAAATGGAATTGATCAATTTATTGCTAAAGATTATTGGGAAAATTTCACTAATGATAGGATTGATAAACACTATGATGTGATTAAAGAATTCCCATTATTTGACTTATCATCTCCTCTTGGTATAAGCATGGAATATGATGATATAGGGGAAGTGAATGATGAGATAGAAGCATATGAGAGATATCGAACTGCTCAACACAAACATGAAATGATATGCATGTGATGGATTATATCTATAGCTAGTTGCAGCAAAAGAATAATAGGCCCTTCCTAGGACCAAAGAATTCACTACCACGGTCCACCAAAAACTAAATTTCTCTCTAGAAAAAGAAATGAACCTTTGATATTTTGCATATTGAAAATTTACCCTCTAAGATTTGTAAAAATCTATACATCATTCAATTTTAACAATGTGACCTTTGTAGACCTCATTGCATAGGACAAACCAAAATCTAGCCAAATAGATAGCTTATACCTATGGTACATCTTCACACACATATATTGTGGAATATGTAGAGATAGATCAGAATGATTTCAAGTTCAATTTACACAAGGATAAGGAACACTTTAGACAAAGATTTTATTCAAAAGAGAGATTGCAACAAGAGCTGCAAGACGTGCTAGTTTAGACATGAAAGAAATGACTATAGAAAAAGATATGGATGATCAAAGATCTCAACCTAAAAGAAAACTTCAGCTAGCATGGGGCTAGCCTAGCACTATAAGGAATCCGGGCGCATAGTGATGGTTAAGGCGACACAATTTCATTGCTATAAAATTGTAAAAAGTGCTGCAAGAAGCATGAAGCGTGGACCGTTGTTTAAATGATGAGCAATATGACATTTTTTTCGATGTGTGGCACGATGGTGGGACGCTTATAATGAGCGTCGATAAAGCAACAATTTAAAAGACCATCGCATAAGCGACACTTATTTGTGTCGCATAAGCGATAATCAATAACATCACTTATGCGACGCCATTTGCAGTGCTTTTTATGATGCCTTACCATCGCTTACATGATGGCTTTTTTACCAAAAAAATTAAAACGTTGGAGGCTCTTCGATGGGCATCTTCATGCATCTGATCGAAGAGCTCTCCAACATTCACAATTGCGTTGCGCTTAGGAGTTGAAACAATCACTTGCAAAATTGTTATTTTGTCTAATCTCTATGTTATTGTCTCTCTCTATCTCTATTTCTCTCTTTCTACCTCTTTCTCTCTTTGAATTATCTCTCACTCTCTCTCTCTCTCTCTCTCTCTCTCTTTATTGGAGGTTATTCGAAAAGATAACCAAGAAAAAAATATGGCTAACTGTTGTAAGTACAATTTACATTCTTTGTATATCATTTGAATTGTGTTATTTTCATTAGTTAGCATACTCACACTTATTGATATGCACATATACACTTATACATGCTGAAGATGCACGTTCACACATATACACATGCACCTACACACACACCTACACATGCACCTACATACATGTGCACATACACTTAAACATACACACACATACACATGCATAAGCACAAACATTTCTACAACCACATAAAAAGACTTGCATGCATGCATTATTGCATATATACATACACATACACACATTAACAAATACTTAAATACATGTATATGCACATCCACATGCTGCACATTCACATGCATGCACATGTATGCAAATGGAAATGGATCCACGTGCACATGCATGTTTCATACATATAAACATGCATATACATACACTTGTATATGTTTATACACATAAACATACATATGCACATATGTATACATGCACACACACATATATACACATATATATATGCACATACATACACACACATGCATATACATACATATACACATATACATGCACATACACATATACACATACACATATACACATACACTTACACATGCAGATACATATACACACACATGCACATGCACATGCACATACACATATAGATACAAACACACTTACACATGCACATGCACATACATACATATACACACACATACACATACATACACATACATACACATATACACTTACACATGCACATGCACATACATACATATACGCATATACATATGTACATACATTCATATACACACACATATTACACACATATACATGCACATATGTACAACCACATATTACACATATACACATGCAGATGTATACATACATATACACACATACACATTCACATGCACATACACGTATACATTTGCACATACATACATGTGCATATATACATATATACATATATATACATGCATATAGACGTACTTACACATATAGAAATATACCTACATGTGCATATATACATTTTATATACACACAAGACACATAAATATGAATGAATTATATAATTAAAGTACTAAAACACATGCTTAATATAAACAATAATAACAATCAATAGAACAAAACTTATCATTACTTAATACCATACACACAATTTAAAACATAACTGAAATGAACAATATATAGTTATAATATATATATTAATATATATATATATATATATATATATATATATATATATATATATATATATATATATATATATATATATATATATATATATATATATATATATATATATATATATATATCAATGTAAATACATATCAAATGTCATAATCAAGAATCCTAATCATCATCATCTACATCACCATCAGCGTCATGATCATCCTCACCCTCATCCTCATCCTCATCCTCATCCTCATCCTCATCATCACGATCATCCGCATGAACTAATGTATCTATGTGAGCACCCTGTGACGATCGATATCATCCCTCCTGTGTCTGTCTCTCCATCTCATCCATATCTGCCTCTCCATAATACTCCTATATTACATATAACAAACATAAATAAGTAAAACAATTAAAACATCCATAAAAATAAAATAATTATATAAAATTTAATAATATTCATAGAGGCATCCGGATGATCTCTCATATACTTGCTCTAATGCCGATATCCAAAATGTGTAGCATACTCGATATCATGTTTTGTAGGATATCGGCCATAATTCTTTCACTGCATTGAAACAAATAAAAAAGATTAGTTTCTTGCATTTTAACTAAAATAAAAATTATACTCACAATAACACATGTACTTACAAATGTAGCTATAAAACCATGATGGCCCATTTGGCCTAGGTGCAATGTGTGGCCCGACTCAATTCTCTTCTTTGCAGTAGCCTATTTATTTAAAGAAAAAAGAAATACAAAAATTAAATGTAAAAGAATACTAAAATATATGAAAATATTAAATATAAACTATTAATTGGTATACCTTCTGCTGAGGAAATGAGTTCTGAAGACGTAGCTATCTATGAAAAAACTGCCACGTCTTAGGTGGTACGTTAGGTCGCCTCTTATTTTTTTAAATATAAATATAAACTATTAATTGGTATACCTTCTGCTGAGGAAATGGGTTCTCAAGACGTAGCTATCTATGAAAAAACTGCCACGTCTTAGGTGGTATGTTAGGTCGTCTCAAAAAGGGAAAAAGAATCAGAATACATACACATATATACACACACACATACACATACACATACCCACATACACATATACATACAAACATATACACATACATATATGCATACATATACACATATACATACATATAACATAAACACACATATACATATCCACATATATGCGTACACACATACACATGCATGCATATACACTCATTCTTACAAAATACATGCATTTATACCACAATAATGTGTATTTTAATATATGTGAATATGTATGTATGTGTAAATGTGTATATGTGAATATGTGTATGTGTAAATGTGTATATGTGAATATGTGTGTGTAAATATGTATATGTGAATGTTTATGTATGTAAATAATCAGATTATTAATATCAAATACCATTATTTGTAGATTCTGATCAGTCAGATGGAACTCCACCATCGTCTCCTAACTGTGCAAGGACTATATACTGTAAGTATAGCAAACTTTTAATTGTAAATATATTTGATAGATACATAATTGATATATTTTTTTGTTTCGTGTTATGATCACATTCTGATCAATCAGAGGGCACTCCACCACCTCCTACCCATGCAACAACTTCACATGTGTCCTCCGATAGGAATTATGATGAATTTTACTATCAAGAGGATATTATATGTTGGTATAATGGCACGTATCGAAGACCACTATTGGAATGTATTGCACATGAGGCAGAGTATGGTACTTTTGTGCTTGCACCACCACTTAGTCAACTTGATAATGCTTGGGTATGTATTTTTTCTATAAATTAATTTCATGATTTTATTTAAAAACCATATAAAAGATCAAATTACTATTGGTATACAGGAATACTTGCTCCATGATGATGATGATAATAATAATTCTCATAATGTTAATAAACCTCGTACAGATCATGTGGTTAATCCATTCTCCATGAAATCTAGTGAATGGTCAACATGGCCAGTGATACTCATAAACTACAATCTCCAGCCATATCTTAGCATTAAAAAGAAACATTTGATACTTTCACTTTTAATCCCAAGAAAAGGACAAGTTAAAGATATGAATATATATCTTGCTCCCCTCATTGACGATCTCCAACACTTATGGAGAGGTATTAATGTCATTGATGTATGGAAAAGCATCAATGAAAGATATATTATAGTTCATGGTATTGTGGCTTGGACTATTCAGGATTTTCCAAGATATGGTGTTTGTTCAAATATTGATGTAATTTTTTTATTCAATATGCATACAAATAAATGTGAGTTACTCGAATTATAATTTTCTCATTTTCATGATGCACGAATATCCACTAAGGGTTATAAAGCTTGTCCATATTCTGGTGATTGGTTGAGATCAATCTATAGTAAGAATGCGAACAAAAACATTTATCTTTGACATTGACGATTCTTGCATGATGATCATCCATTAAGATCTAAAAGAGAAGCGATACATTTTAATGGAAAACTTGAAACACGTCAGTGTCCAAAACCTATGACGCCTATGGATTGGTATAAAAAATAGACAGATGCACCTTTGATAGATCTAGAATCAGAAATCTTCAGTGATGATGAAGATAATGAGTATGTGAAGAGAGGTAAAGGAAAATTGGCACTCGTAGAGAAGATATCAATATGGTATTCTTTGGAGTATTGGAAAGAGTTAAAAGTATGTCATCTTCTTGATCCTATGCATTGGTTAATCACTATGGAAACATCTTCTTGGACTAAAAGATACCATAGCAACAAGCAATGATTTGAAAGATCAGAACTCAAAATGAAAGTTATGCCTAGTTTTTGATAGACATCGACAGGAAACGACTTATGCACCTACTACTTGGGTACTTACAACAAAAGAGATTCAGACTATCAACAATAGGATTCAATTGATTCTGACTCCTACAGTATATGGAGCATCTTTCCAAAACATGTTTACTATGGATGATAAGAGCTTATCTGGGTTAAAGACCCATGACTGGCATAACTTTTTGAAACATATTTTACCTTCGGTTATCGATGGATGTACAATGAAAGGAGTACGAGATGTGATCTATCGTTAAGGCATATTGATGTCTTGCATTAACGAATCATATGATTCTAACCATATACTTTCGGTGGTTCATGTCCGAGGTTCGAACACTCTGAAAGATGATTTTGCATGCTTTTCTTATGAAAATATGGGTGAGAACCTAAGAGCCTGTGAAATCAGCTTTGGGGGGGTAGCCATCTAGACTTTTCCATCTTCAACATAACGTCCTATTTGCTTGGTATGAAATATATATCCATGTCATACCTATTGAATTGTATTGCGCTTTGGTGCTCGTAGTGATTGCCATTATTATCCACGGTGTAATTCTTCTAGCACCGTCTGATAATTGCGCTATTATTCGCACTGTAATTGAAACAAAAGTTTTGTAAAATTCTTGAATGTGAAGATGTTTTCTACACATGTAATGCGATATGGTCATAAATCGAGGTGCAATAATAAAAAAGAACCGTATACTAGCAGAGGTTAAGTGATTTGCATTATTGCTTGATCAATTTCTTTGCAGTTTTATCATATTCTGTTATCTGGCATTGAAATTCGCTTTTCCCTCACGTGAAACATAGAGGAATCCTTTAAGGAACATCAGCAGGCCATTATGCAAGTGTTCATTTTTAGATTGCAAGTGTTCAAAAAATCAAGGGTGCTTGTTGTAGTTTGGAAGAGATGTGAGAAATAGAGCCAAATATTTATAGTTATTAAATACAAATGAAAAGACCATTGCTAGATTCTTATAAAAGGGATGTATTAATGAGGAAATGATTCGAACTTATAAGTCCAAACTCATTTTCTAAATGTTGTTTCTCTGAGAAGTTAATATCTATCATAATTTGATAGGCGAAGTTTTTGTTCACTAACTGCATGCAATTTTACCTCGAAATATAGCTTGACTTTGATTGAAGAATGGATGGGAGGCAGAATATTTCTTCATGGGAGTCTAATTTGTGACCACCCTTAATCTCCAATGTGATTAGGCACATCTATTTCTTGTGATCTCATACGACTTTGGACATCATATTTGATATATTACTTCCATGCAAATGCACAATTCTTTTTCCAATGAAGTATAAACATGATTCACCATAGTACACTTTAGCATTTGCACGCACATGATAGATACCTAGTGTGCAGGCCAAGATCCCCACAAAAACTTGTGAACGCCACATGAAACGGCATCCACATGTGTCGCTTTGTTAGAAAGGTTTGCATGTGGTGTGTGAGCTTGTTACAAGTACTTGAAAATTACTAAGGAATCATTCACACAGGCAAGTGAAATCATGAACTGTAATTCAAATTGATATTTCTTTAATCCTCACTTCATTGGGCCTAGAGACTTCACAACAAGAGATAGATGATTTCCTTAGTGTTTTTTATAGATAGGATATGATATGGCTTTGAACCGAGTGACCTTAAGTTTTAACATCCAAAATCAAAATAGATACTAGATGGGATCTATCAAGAGATGACTAATTGCTATTTTATTGTAAGCAACATAATGCTATCCCATAACTTTTACACGATGACTTAAGAAGATGAGTTTTTGATGTTCTAGGAAATCATTGAGTCAAACATCATTTATGGATGAAATAAGGATTGCTTTTGTAACAAAAATGCATGAGTTTGAAAGATTCTTTGAGGAATTAGAACAACAAATTATTGACCTTAACATTAAAGACGAAATGTTTGCATGTAATGATAATGACTATTATGAGGAAGAATATGAAGATGAGGAACACAAGTCTATTAATGAGAATCAATATGAAACTGAGGAACACAAACATGTTAATGAGAATGAATATGAAATTGAGAAACACAAATGTATTAATGAGAGCAAATATAAAATTGATGAACATAAATCTCTTAATGAGCACGAATATGAGATTGAGGAAGACAAATATGTTAATGAAGTCAAGTATGAATTTACATCAATAGCTAAAACCAAAACAAATGAACCACATAAAACTTCTAACAATAACTACATAGAGCAGGAGGGTGGTTCAACCAAAATTCTAAGATTCTCACCATTCCTATATACGAAAAAAGGGAAGACGGAACCCATATATATTGTCTTTGTGAAAAGACTAATGAATCTAAAAAACCTATTCCTTCTCACACTCTTGTTCAAGATGAAGATATAATAGATTATAAGAAGTTTTATAACGGATTACATCTTAAATGCTTGACTTAAACTAATGCATATAATTATAATAAAAAAGATGTTTTCTTTATCTTGAAGAGAATGAACATGAAGATTCATGGGATGAATATGTAAAACATGGTATTCATGCAAATTCTTTTACGGACATCAAGTTTCCAATCATAATCATGAAAAACTCATTTAAGTATGATTCAAGGAAACCCAAATTGGCTTTTTTCACAATCCTATTAATGTTCAAATAAATGAAATTGATCAATTTATTGCTAAAGATTATTGGGAAAATTTCACTAATGATAGGATTGATAAGCACTATGATGTGATTAAAGAATTCCCATTATTTGATTTAGCATTGCCTCTTGATATAAGCATGCAATATGATGATATAGGGGAAGTGAATGATGAGATAAATGCATATGAGAGATATCAAAGTGCACAACCATATGAAAGCGCTCAACACAAAAATGAAAATTTTGATGTTCTCAATATACACAAGGATAAGGAACACTTCAGATTATATTCAAAAAGAAAGATTACAACAAGAGCTTCAAGACGTGCTATTTTACACATGAAAGAAACGACTATACAAACAGATATGGTTGATCAAAGTTCTCAACCTAAAAGAAAACTCTCTTCATTTCTTTAATCCTCTCTTCGTTGGGCCTAGAGACTTCACAACAAGAGATAGATGACTTCATTAGTGTTTTTTAGAGATAGGATATGATATGTCTTTAAACTAAGTGACCTTGAGGTTTTAACATCCAAAATCAAAATAGATACTAGATGGGATCTATCTAGAGATGACTAATTGCTATTTTATTGTAAGCAACAATATGCTATGCCATACCTTTTACACGATGACTTAAGAAGATGAATTTTTGAATGTTCTAGGAAATCATTCAGTGAAACATCATTTAATGATGAAATAAGGATTGCTTTTGTAACAAAAATGCATGAGTTTGAAAGATGTCTTGAGGAGTTGGAACAAAAAATTATTGACCTTAACATTAAAGAAGAAATTTTTGCATGTAAGGATAATGACTATTATGAGGAAGAATATGAAGATCAGGAACACAAGTCTATTAATGAGAATCAATATGAAACTAAGGAACACAAATATGTTAATGATAATGAATATGAAATTGAGAAACACAAATCTATTAATGAGAGAAAATATAAAACTGATGAACATAAATCTGTTAATGAGCACGAATATGAGATTGAGGAAGATAAATATCTTAATGACAAGTATGAATTTACATCAGTAGGTAAAACCACAACAAATGAACAACATAAAAAGTCTAAAAATAACTACGTAGAGGAGGAGGATGGTTCAACCGAAATTCTAATATTCTCACCATTCCCATATATGAAGAAAGGGGAGATGAAACCCATAAGTATTGTTTTTGTGAAGAGACTAATGAATCCAAAAAACCTATTCCTTCTTATAGTCTTGTTCAAAATCAAGAGATAATAGATTTTAAGAAGTTTTACAACGTTTTACCTCTTAAATGCTTGAGTTTAAGTAATGCATTTAATTATTATAAAAAAGATGTTTTCTTTATTTTGAAGAGAATGAAGATGAAGATTCATGGGATAAATATGTGAAAAATGGTACTCATGCAAATTTCTTTTACTCACATTAAGTTTCCAATGAAAATCATGCAAAAATCATTTAAGTATGATTCAAGGAAACCCAAATTGGCTTTGTTCACAATCTTATTAATGGTGAATTAAATGAAATTTCTCAATTTATTGCTAAAGATTATTGGGAAAATTTCACTAATCATAGGATTGACAAACACTATGATGTGATTAAAGAATTCCCCTTATTTGATTTGATATAAGCATGGAATATGATGATATAGGGGAAGTGAATGATGAGAAAATGCATATGAGAAATATCGAAGTGCACAACCATATGAAAGTGCTCAACACAAAAATGAAAATTTTGATATGCATGTGATGGATTATATCTAGAGCTAGTTGCAGCAAAAGAATAATAGGCCCTTCCTAGAACCAAAGAGTTCAATACCACGGTCCACCAAAAACTGAATTGCTCTCTGGAAAAAGAACTAAACCTATGAAATTTTACATAATGAACCAATCTATAGACATTCAATTTTAACAATGTGACCTTTGTCAACCTCCTTGCATAGTACAAACCAAAATCTGGCCAAATAGATAGCTTATACCTATGTGTAGATCTTCACACACATATATTGTGGAATATGCAGAGATAGATCAAAGTGATTTCAAGCTCAATATACACAAGGATAAGGAACACTTCAGACAAAGATTATATTGAAAAGAAAGATTACAATAAGAGCTTCAAGACGTGCTATTTTACACATGAAAGAAACGACTATAGAAACAGATATGGATGATCAAAGATCTCAACCTAAAAGGAAACTTCAGCTAGCATGGGGCTAGCCTAGCACTATAAGGAATCTGGGCGCAAAGCGAAGGTTAAGGCGACACAATTTTGTCGCTATAAAATTGCAAAAAGCATCACAAGAAGCATCGAGCACGGACCGTCGGTTAAATGACGGGCAATATGATGTTTTTATCGACATGTGGTGTGATGGGATGTGTGACGCTCACAGTGAGCGTCGCTAAATTAGCGATTTAAAAAAGCATCACATAACCAAGAAAAAATTATGTCTAACTATTGTAAGCAAAATTTCCATTCTTTGTATATCATTTGAATTGTGTTATTTTCATTATTTAGCATACTCACACTTATTGATATGCACATATACACTTATACATGATGAAGATGCACATTCACACCTATACACATATACACATGCACATACAAACACATATATACACACACATACATGTGCACATACACTTACACAAACACACACATACACATGCATATGCACAAACATTTCTACAACCACATAAAAAGACTTGCATGCATGCATTACTGCATATATACATACACATACACATACACATACACACATTAACATAAACTTAAATACATGTATATGCACATCCACGTGCATGCACATTCACATGCATGCAGATGGATGCGAATGGAAATGCATCCACATGCACATGCATGTTTCATACATATACACATGCATATACATACACTTGTATATGTTTATACACATACACATACATATGCACATATGTATATATACACACACATACACATATATAGACATATATATGCACATACATACACAAACATATACACATACAAACACACATGCACATACATACATATACACATATACATGCACATACACATATACACATACACTTACACATATACATGCACATACATATACACACACATACACATGCACATGCACATACACATATACACACATATGCACTTACACATGCACATGCACATACATACATATACACACACATACACATACATACACATATACACTTACACATGCACATGTACATACATGCATATAAAAATATAGATATGTACATACATTCATATACACACACATATTACACACATATACATGCACATACGTACACACACATATTACACATATATACATGCACATACATACATATACGCATAGATGCACATGCACATACACATACACATCCATACGCATATACACTTACACGTGCACATGCAGATACATGCATATATGCATATACATATGCACATACATAAATGCACATATATACATAGATACATAAATATACATGCATATAGACATACTTACACATATAGATATATACCTACATGTGCATATATACATTTTATTTACACAGAAGCACACATAAATATGAATGAATTATATAATTAAAGTACTAAAACACATGCTTAATATAAACAATTATAACAATCAATAGAACAAAAAGTTTCGTTACTTAATACCATAGACACAATTCAAAACATAAGGCTGGAATGAACAATATATAGATTATATATATATATATATATATATATATATATATATATATATATATATATATATATATATATATATATATATATATATATATATATATATATATATATATATATATATATATATATCAATGTAAGTACATATCCAATGTCATAATCAAGAATCCTAATCATCATCATCATCAGCATCATGATCGTCCTCATCCTCATCCTCATCATCACGATCATCCGCATGATCTGATGTATCTCTATGAGCACCCTGTGATGATCGAGATCGTCCCTCTTGTGTCTGTCTCTCCACCTCATCCATATGTGCCTCCCATAATACTTGTGTATTATATATAACAAACATAATTAAGTAAAACAATTAAAACATCCATAAAAATAAAATAATTATACAGAATTTAATAATACTCACAAAGGCATCCAGATGATCTCGCATATACTCGCTCAAATGCTGATATCAAAAATGTGTGCATAGGTGATCTCATGGTTTGTAGGATATTGGCCATAATCCTTTTGCTAAATTGAAACAAATAAAACGGATCAGTTTCTTGCATTTTATTTAAAATAAAAAGTATACTCACAATAACACATATACTTACAAATGTAGCTACAAAACCATAATGGCCCATTTGGCCTAGGTGGGATGTGTGGCCCAACTCAACTACTTTGCAATAGCCTCTTTATAAAAAAAAAGGAAATACATCAATAAAATGTAAAAAATTACTAAAATATATGTATAGATATAAACTATTAATTTGTATACCTTTTGCTCAGGAAATGACTCCTGAAGACGTGGTTGTGTATGAAAAAACTACCATGTCTCAAGTGGTATGTTAGGTTGCCTCTTATTTTTTTCCACCATACAATAGCTCTTGTTAATTTAACCTCAAACAGAAAAAAAGAATCGGAATACATACACATATATACACACACATATACATATACATGCAAACATATACACATACATATATGCATACATATATGCATACATATACACATATACATACATAATGGAGAGGTATTAATGTCAGTGATGTATCGAAAATCATCAATGAAAGATATATTACAGTTGGTGGTATTGTTGCTTGGACTATTCATGATTTTCGAGGATATGGTGTTTGTTCAGGTATTGATGTAATTTTTTATTCGATATGCATACAAATAAATGTGAGTTAATCTAATTATATTTTTATCGTTTTCATGATGCAGGAATATCTACTAAGGGTTATGAAACTTGTCCATATTGTGATGATTGGTTGAGATCAATCTATAGTAAGAATCTGAACAAAAATATTTATCTTCGACATCAATGATTCTTGCCTGATGATCATCCATTAAGATCCAAAAGAGAAGCGATACATTTTAATGGAAAACTTGAAAGAGGTTAGTGTCCAAAACCTAGGGCGCCTATGGATTGGTATAAAAAATGGACAGATGCATCTGTGATAGATCCACAATCACAAATCTTTAGTGATGATGAAGATAATGAGTATGTGAAGAGAGGTAAAGGAAAATTGGCACTCGGAGAGAAGATATCAATATGGTATTCTTTGGAGTATTGGAAAAAGTTAAAAGTATGTCATCTTCTTGATCCTATGCATATATTCAAGAATATTGGTTATTCACTATGGCAACATCTTCTTGGACTAAAAGAAACCATAGCATTTGAGAGATCAAAACTCAAAACCAAAGTTATGGCCAGTTTTTGATAGACATTGATAGGAAACGACTTATGCACCTGCTCCTTGGGTACTTACAACAAAAGAGATACAGATTATCAACAATAGGATTCAGTTGATTCAGACTCCTACAGGATATGGAGCATCTTTCCAAAACATGTTTACTATGGATGATAAGAGCTTATCTTGGTTAAAGACCCATGACTGGCATAACTTTTTGAGACATATTTTACCTTTGGTTATCGATGTATGTACAATAAAAGGAGTACGAGATGTGATCTATTGTTACGGCAAATCAATGTCTCGCATTAACGAATCATATGATTCTAACCATATCTTTTGGGTAGTTCATGTTCCAGGTTGGAACACTATGAGAGATGATTCTACATGCTTTTCTTATGAAAATATGGGTAAGAACCCAAGAACTTGTGAAATCAGCTCTAGGGGGTAGCCATCCAGACTTTTTCATCTTCAACATAACGTCCTATTTGCTTGGTATGAAATATATATCAATGTCATATCTATTGAACAATAGTGCGCTTTGGTACTCGTAGTGATTGCCATTATTATCCACGGTGTAATTCTTCTAGCACCGATAGTTATCAATCTGAAGTAAACAAGAAGAGCTACTCCTTGATAATTGCGCTATTATTCTCACTATAGCTGAAACAAACGTTTTGTAAAATTCTTGAATGTGAAGATGTTTTCTACATAAGTAATGCGATAGTAAACATGTACATGTGATACAACTATACTTGAAAAACAAAGATGCATTGTGTTATGAACTTTTCTTTTTTCATGGCCATCTATGAGGATAATAAAGCAGAACTTGTAAACCCTTTGTTAACGATGACTTTGATGGAGGACTCAGTGTGGAGGTCCTAGTATATACAGAGATGGATATGGAAAGCGAGGTGCAATAATAAAAAGAACCGTATATTAGCGGAAGTTAAGTGATTTGCATTATTTCTTGATCAATATCTTTGCAGTTTCATCATGTTCTGCTATTTGGCATTGAAATTCGCTTTTCCCTCACGTGAAACATAGAGGAATGCTCTAAGGAACATCATTTTTGGGATTGAAATTTTCTTTTCCCTCACGTGAAACATAGCAGAATGCTTTAAGCAAGATCTGTAGGTCATTATGCATCACATGGAGGATAATTCATTTTTGGATTGCAAATATTCCAAAAATCAAGGGTGCTTGTTGTAGTTTGGAAAAGATGTGAAAAATAAAGCCAAATAATTTATAGTTATTAAAGACAAATGAAAAGATGATTGCTAGATTCTCATAAAAAGCATGTATTAATGAGGAAATGATTTGAAGTTATAAGTTAAAACTCATTTTGTAAATGTTGTTTCTCTGAGAAGTTAATTTCTATCATAAGTTGAATTGGCAAAGTTTTTCTTCTCTAACTGCATGCAATTTTACCTCGAAATAGAGCTTGACTTTGATTGAAGAATGGATGACATGTAGAATATTTCTTCATGGGAGTCTAATTTGTGACCACCCTTAATCTCCAATGTGATTGGGCACATCTATTTCTTGTGATCTCAATAGGACTTTGGACATCATCTTTGATATATTACTTCCATGCAAATGCACAATATACAAAATCAAATTACTCTTGATACAAACCATATACAAAATCAAATTACTGTTGATATACAAGAATACTTGCTCGATGATGATGATGATGATGATAAAAATTCTCATAATGTTAATATACCTCGTATACATTATGGCATTAATCCATTCTCTATGAAATCCTATAGATGGTCATCATGGCTAGTGTAAGTCATAAACTAAAATCTTCCGCCATATCTTAGCATTAAAAAGGAACATTTAATGCTTTTACTTTTAATCCCAAGAAAAGACAAGTTAAATATATGAATATATATCTTGCTTCTCTCATTGACGATCGCCATGAGTTATGGAGAGGTATTAATGTCATTGATGTAGTTTTACAACGTTTTACGACTTAAATGATTGACATTGAGTAATGCATACAATTATTATAAAAAAGATGTTTTCTTTATTTTGACGAGAATGAAGATGAAGATTCATGGGATGAATATGTAAAAAATGGTATTCATGCAAATGCTGAAATAAATGAAATTGATCAATTTCTTGCTAAAGATTATTGGGAAAATTTCACTAATGATAGGATTGATAAACACTATGATGTGATTAAAGAATTCCCATTATTTGACTTATCATCTCCTCTTGATATAAGCATGGAATATGATGATATAGGGGAAGTGAATGATGAGATAGATGCATATGAGAGATATCGAAGTGCTCAACACAAAGATGAAATGATATGCATGTGATGGATTATATCTATAGCTAGTTGTAGCAAAAGAATAATAGGCCCTTCCTAGGACCAAAGAATTCACTACCACGGTCCACCAAAAACTAAATTTCTCTCTACAAAAAGAAATGAACCTTTGATATTTTGCATATTGAAAATTTACCCTCTAAGATTTGTAAAAATCTATACATCATTCAATTTTAACAATGTGACCTTTGTAGACCTCATTGCATAGGACAAACCAAAATCTAGCCAAATAGATAGCTTATACCTATGGTACATCTTCACACACATATATTGTGGAATATGTAGAGATAGATCAGAATGATTTCAAGTTCAATTTACACAAGGATAAGGAACACTTTAGACAAAGATTTTATTCAAAAGAGAGATTGCAACAAGAGCTGCAAGACGTGCTAGTTTAGACATGAAAGAAATGACTATAGAAAAAGATATGGATGATCAAAGATCTCAACCTAAAAGAAAACTTCAGCTAGCATGGGGCTAGCCTAGCACTATAAGGAATCCGGGCGCATAGTGATCGTTAAGGCGACACAATTTCATTGCTATAAAATTGTAAAAAGTGCTGCAAGAAGCATGAAGCGTGGACCGTTGTTTAAATGATGAGCAATATGACATTTTTATCGATGTGTGGCACGATGGGATAAGGGACGCTCATAATGAGCGTCGATAAAGCAACAATTTAAAAAACCATCGCATACGCGACACTTATTTGTGTCGCATAAGCGACAATCAATAACATCACTTATGCGACGCCATTTGCAGTGCTTTTTATGATGCCTTACCATCGCTTACACGATGGCTTTTTTACCAAAAAAATTAAAACGTTGGAGGCTCTTCGATGGGCATCTTCATGCATCTCATCGAAGAGCTCTCCAACATTCACAATTGCATTGCGCTTAGCAGCTGAAACAATCACTTGCAAAATTGTTATTTTGTCTAATCTCTATGTTATTGTCTCTCTCTATCTCTATTTCTCTCTTTCTACCTCTTTCTCTCTTTGAATTATCTCTCACTCTCTCTCTCTCTCTCTGTCTCTCTCTCTCTCTCTTTATTGGAGGTTATTCGAGAAGATAACCAAGAAAAAAATATGGCTAACTATTGTAAGTACAATTTACATTCTTTGTATATCATTTGAATTGTGTTATTTTCATTAGTTAGCATACTCACACTTATTGATATGCACATATACACTTATACATGCTGAAGATGCACGTTCACACATATACACATGCACCTACACACACACACCTACACATGCACCTACATACATGTGCACATACACTTAAACATACACACACATACACATGCATAAGCACAAACATTTCTACAACCACATAAAAAGACTTGCATGCATGCATTATTGCATATATACATACACATACACACATTAACAAATACTTAAATACATGTATATGCACATCCACATGCATGCACATGTATGCAAATGGAAATGGATCCACGTGCACATGCATGTTTCATACATATAAACATGCATATACATACACTTGTATATGTTTATACACATAAACATACATATGCACATATGTATACATGCACACACACATATATACACATATATATATGCACATACATACACACACATGCATATACATACATATACACATATACATGCACATACACATATACACATACACATATACACATACACTTACACATGCAGATACATATACACACACATACACATGCACATGCACATGCACATACACATATAGATACAAACACACTTACACATGCACATGCACATACATACATATACACACACATACACATACATACACATATACACTTACACATGCACATGCACATACATACATATACTCATATACATATGTACATACATTCATATACACACACATATTACACACATATACATGCACATATGTACAACCACATATTACACATATACACATGCAGATATATACATACATATACACACATACACATGCACATGCACATACACGTACATACACATATACACTTACACATGCACATGCAGATACATGCATATACACATATACATATGCACATACATACATGTGCATATATACATAGATACATATATATATACATGCATATAGACGTACTTACACATATAGAAATATACCTACATGTGCATATATACATTTTATATACAAACAAGACACATAAATATGAATGAATTATATAATTAAAGTACTAAAACACATGCTTAATATAAACAATAATAACAATCAATAGAACAAAACTTATCATTACTTAATACCATACACACAATTTAAAACATAACTGAAATGAACAATATATAGATATAATATATATATATATATATATATATCAATGTAAATACATATCAAATGTCATAATCAAGAATCCTAATCATCATCATCTGCATCACCATCAGCGTCATGATCATCCTCATCCTCATCCTCATCCTCATCCTCATCCTCATCCTCATCCTCATCCTCATCCTCATCATCACGATCATCCGCATGAACTAATGTATCTATGTGAGCACCCTGTGACGATCGATGTCATCCCTCCTGTGTCTGTCTCTCCATCTCATCCATATCTGCCTCTCCATAATACTCCTATATTACATATAACAAACATAAATAAGTAAAACAATTAAAACATCCATAAAAATAAAATAATTATATAAAATTTAATAAAATTCATAGAGGCATCCGGATGATCTCTCATATACTTGCTCTAATGCCGATATCCAAAATGTATAGCATACTCGATCTCATGTTTTGTAGGATATCGGCCATAATTCTTTCACTGCATTGAAACAAATAAAAAAGATTAGTTTCTTGCATTTTAACTAAAATAAAAATTATACTCACAATAACACATATACTTACAAATGTAGCTATGAAACCATGATGGCCCATTTGGCCTAGGTGCAATGTGTGGCCCGACTCAATTCTCTTCTTTGCAGCAGCCTATTTATTTAAAGAAAAAAGAAATACAAAAATGAAATGTAAAAGAATACTAAAATATATGAAAATTATAAATATAAACTATTAATTGGTATACCTTCTGCTGAGGAAATGAGTTCTGAAGACGTAGCTATCTATGAAAAAACTGCCACGTCTTAGGTGGTATGTTAGGTCGTCTAGTGAATGGTCAACGTGGCCAGTGATACTCATAAACTACAATCCTTAGCCATATCTTAGCATTAAAAAGAAACATTTGATACTTTCACTTTTAATCCCAGGAAAAGGACAAGTTAAAGATATGAATATATATCTTTCTCCCCTCATTGACGATCTCCAACACTTATGGAGAGGTATTAATGTCATTGATGTATGGAAAAGTATCAATGAAAGATATATTATAGTTCATGGTATTGTGGCTTGGACTATTCAGGATTTTCCAAGATATGGTGTTTGTTCAAATATTGATGTAATTTTTTTATTCAATATGCATACAAATAAATGTGAGTTACTCGAATTATAATTTTCTCATTTTCATGATGCACGAATATCCACTAAGGGTTATAAAGCTTGTCCATATTCTGGTGTTTGGTTGAGATCAATCTATAGTAAGAATGCGAACAAAAATATTTATCTTTGACATTGACGATTCTTGCATGATGATCATCCATTAAGATCTAAAAGAGAAGCGATACATTTTAATGGAAAACTTGAAACACGTTAGTATCCAAAACCTATGACGCCTATGGATTGGTATAAAAAATAGACAGATGCACCTTTGATAGATCTAGAATCAGAAATCTTCGGTGATGATGAAGATAATGAGTATGTGAAGAGAGGTAAAGGAAAATTGGCACTCGTAGAGAAGATATCAATATGGTATTCTTTGGAGTATTGGAAAGAGTTAAAAGTATGTCATCTTCTTGATCCTATGCATTGGTTAATCACTATGGAAACATCTTCTTGGACTAAAAGATACCATAGCAACAAGGAATGATTTGAAAGATCAGAACTCAAAACGAAAGTTATGCCTAGTTTTTGATAGACATCGACAGGAAACGACTTATGCACCTACTACTTGGGTACTTACAACAAAAGAGATTCAGACTATCAACAATAGGATTCAATTGATTCTGACTCCTAGAGGATATGGAGCATCTTTCCAAAACATGTTTACTATGGATGATAAGAGCTTATCTGGGTTAAAGACCCATGACTGGCATAACTTTTTGAAACATATTTTACCTTCGGTTATCGATGGATGTACAATGAAAGGAGTACGAGATGTGATCTATCGTTAAGGCATATTGATGTCTTGCATTAACGAATCATATGATTCTAACCATATACTTTCGGTGGTTCATGTCTCAGGTTCGAACACTCTGAAAGATGATTTTACATGCTTTTCTTATGAAAATATGGGTGAGAACCTAAGAGCCTGTGAAATCAGCTTTGAAGGGGTAGCCATCTAGACTTTTCCATCTTCAACATAACGTCCTATTTGCTTGGTATGAAATATATATCCATGTCATACCTATTGAATTGTATTGCGCTTTGGTGCTCGTAGTGATTGCCATTATTATCCATGGTGTAATTCTTCTAGCACCGTCTGATAATTGCGCTATTATTCGCACTGTAATTGAAACAAAAGTTTTGTAAAATTCTTGAATGTGAAGATGTTTTCTACACAAGTAATGCGATATGGTCATAAATCGAGGTGCAATAATAAAAAAGAACCGTATACTAGCAGAGGTTAAGTGATTTGCATTATTGCTTGATCAATTTCTTTGGAGTTTTATCATATTCTGCTATCTGGCATTGAAATTCGCTTTTCCCTCACGTGAAACATAGAGGAATCCTTTAAGGAACATGAGCAGGCCATTATGCAAGTGTTCATTTTTAGATTGCAAGTGTTCAAAGAATCAAGGGTGCTTGTTGTAGTTTGGAAGAGATGTGAAAAATAGAGCCAAATATTTATAGTTATTAAATACAAATGAAAAGACGATTGCTAGATTCTCATAAAAGGGATGTATTAATGAGGAAATGATTCGAACTTATAAGTCCAAACTCATTTTCTAAATGTTGTTTCTCTGAGAAGTTAATATCTATCATAATTTGATTGGCAAAGTTTTTGTTCACTAACTGCATGCAATTTTACCTCGAAATATAGCTTGACTTTGATTGAAGAATGGATGAGAGGCAGAATATTTCTTCATGGGAGTCTAATTTGTGACCACCCTTAATCTCCAATGTGATTAGGCACATCTATTTCTTGTGATCTCATACGACTTTGGACATCATATTTGATATATTACTTCCATGCAAATGCACAATTCTTTTTCCATTGAAGTATAAACATGATTCACCATATTACACTTTAGCATTTGCACGCACATGATAGATACCTAGTGTGTAGGCCAAGATCCCCACAACAACTTGTGAACGCCACATGCAACGGCATCCACATGTGTCGCTTTGTTAGAAAGGTTTGCATGTGGTGTGTGAGCTTGTTACAAGTACTTGAAAATTACTAAGGAATCATTCACACAGGCAAGTGAAATCATGAACTGTAATTCAAATTGATATTTCTTTAATCCTCACTTCATTGGGCCTAGAGACTTCACAACAAGAGATAGATGATTTCCTTAGTGTTTTTTATAGATAGGATATGATATGGCTTTGAACCGAGTGACCTTAAGTTTTAACATCCAAAATCAAAATAGATACTAGATGGGATCTATCAAGAGATGACTAAGTGCTATTTTATTGTAAGCAACATAATGCTATCCCATAACTTTTACACGATGACTTAAGAAGATGAGTTTTTGATGTTCTAGGAAATCATTGAGTCAAACATCATTTATGGATGAAATAAGGATTTCTTTTGTAACAAAAGTGCATGAGTTTGAAAGATTCTTTGAGGAATTAGAACAACAAATTATTGACCTTAACATTAAAGACGAAATGTTTGCATGTTATGATAATGACTATTATGAGGAAGAATATGAAGATGAGGAACACAAGTCTATTAATGAGAATCAATATGAAACTGAGGAACACAAACATGTTAATGAGAATGAATATGAAATTGAGAAACACAAATGTATTAATGAGAGCAAATATAAAATTGATGAACATAAATCTGTTAATGAGCACGAATATGAGATTGAGGAAGACAAATATGTTAATGAAGTCAAGTATGAATTTACATCAATAGCTAAAACCAAAACAAATGAACCACATAAAACTTCTAACAATAACTACATAGAGCAGGAGGGTGGTTCAACCAAAATTCTAATATTCTCACCATTCCTATATACGAAAAAAGGGAAGACGGAACCCATATATATTGTCTTTGTGAAAAGACTAATGAATCTAAAAAACCTATTCCTTCTCACACTCTTGTTCAAGATGAAGATATAATAGATTATAAGAAGTTTTATAACGTATTACATCTTAAATGCTTGACTTTAACTAATGCATATAATTATAATAAAAAAGATGTTTTCTTTATCTTGAAGAGAATGAACATGAAGATTCATGGGATGAATATGTAAAACATGGTATTCATGCAAATTCTTTTACGGACATCAAGTTTCCAATCATAATCATGAAAAAATCATTTAAGTATGATTCAAGGAAACCCAAATTGGCTTTTTTCACAATCCTATTAATGTTCAAATAAATGAAATTGATCAATTTATTGCTAAAGATTATTGGGAAAATTTCACTAATGATAGGATTGATAAGCACTATGATGTGATTAAAGAATTCCCATTATTTGATTTATCATTTCCTCTTGATATAAGCATGCAATATGATGATATAGGGGAAGTGAATGATGAGATAAATGCATATGAGAGATATCAAAGTGCACAACCATATGAAAGTGCTCAACACAAAAATGAAAATTTTGATGTGCATGTGATGGATTATATCTACAGCTAGTTGCATTAAAAGAATGATAGGCCCTTGCTAGGAGCAAAGAGTTCACTACCACGGTCCACCAAAAACTGAATTGCTCTCTTGAAAAAGAACTGAACCTATGAGATTTTGCGTAGGAAAAATTGACCCTCTAAGATTTGTAAAAATCTTTAGATCATTCAATTTTAACAATGTGACCTTTGTCAACCCCCTTGCATATGACAAACCTAAATCTGGCCAAATAGATCACTTATACCTATGTGTACCTCTTCACACACATATATTGTGGAATATGTAGAGATATACAAGAGTGATTTCAAGCTCAATATACACAAGGATAAGGAACACTTCAGATTATATTCAGAAAGAAAGATTACAACAAGAGCTTCAAGACGTGCTATTTTACACATGAAAGAAACGACTATACAAACAGATATGGTTGATCAAAGTTCTCAACCTAAAAGAAAACATCAGCTAGCATGGGGCTAGCCTAGAACGACAAGGAATAAGGGCGCATAGCAACGATTAAGGCGACACAATTTCGTCGCTATAAAATTGCAAAAAGTGTTGCAAGAAGCGTCAAGTGGGGAGTGTCGGTTAAACAAGGAGCAATACGACATTTTTATCAACGTGTCACGCGAGAGGATGTGCAACGCTCATAGTGAGCCTCGATAAAGCGAAGATTAAAAAAAAATTGCATAAGCGACACTAATTTGTGTCGCATAAGCGACTATAAATAACGTCACTTATGCGATGCCAATTGCAGTGCTTTTTACGATGCCTTACCATCGCTTACACGATGGCTTTTTGACAGAAAAATTAGAACATTGGAGGATCTTCGATCGGCATCTTCATGCATCTCATCGAAGAGCTCTCCAACGTTCGCAATTGCGTTGTGCTTACGAGTTGAAAAAATCGCTTGCATAGTTGTTGTTTTGTCTAATCTTTATGTTACTATCTCTCTTTGTCTCTCTTTCTCTCTTTCTATCACATGCATGCACATGGATGCAAACGAAAATGCATCCACATGCACATGCATGTTTCATACAAATACACATGCATATACATACACTTGTATATGTTTATACACATACACATACATATGCACATATGTATATATACATATGCATATAGATATATACACATATATATGCACATACGTACACACACATATACACATACACACACATGCACATGCATACATATACACATATACATGCACATACACATACACTTACACATATACATGCACATACATATACACACACATACACATGCACATGCACATACACATATACACTTACACATGCACATGCACATACATGCATATACACATATACATATGTAGATATATTGATATACACACACATATTACATACATGAACATGCACATATGTACACACACATATTACATATATATATACATGCACATACATACATACATATACACACATACACATGCACATGCTTATAAACATACATACGCATATACACTTACACATGAACATGCACATACATGCATGTACACATATGGATATGCACATACATACATGTGCATGTATACATAGATACATACATATACATGCATATAGACATAGTCACACATGTAGATATATACCTGCATGTGCATATATACATTTTATATAGACACAAACACACATAACTATGAATGAATTATATAATTAAAGTACTAAAACACATGCTGAATCAATAGAACAAAACTTTTCATTACTAAATACCATACACACAATTCAAAACCTAACTGAAATGAACAATATATATATATATATATATATATATATATATATATATATATATATATATATATATATATATATATATATATATATATATATATATATATATATATATATATATATATATATATCAATGCAAATACATATCCAATGTCATAATCAAGAATCCTAATTATCATCATCATGATCATCATCAGCATCATGATCATCCTCATCCTCATCCTCATCCTCATCCTCATCCTCATCTTCATCATCACGATCATCCGCATGATCTGATGTATCTGTGTGAGCACCGTGTGACGATCAAGATCGTCCCTCCTGTGTCTGTCTCTCCAGCTCATCCATATTTTCCTCTCCATAATACTCCTCTATTACATATAACAAACATAAATAAGTAAAACAATTAAAACATCCATAAAAATAGAATAATTATATTAAATTTAATAATGTGTAGCATACATGATCTCATGTTTTGTAGGATAGCGGCCATAATCCTTTCGCTGCATTGAAACAAATAAAAAAGATTAGTTTCTTGCATTTTAGCTAAAATAAAAAATTATACTCACAATATCACATATACTTACAAATTTAGCTACAAAACCATGATGGCCCATTTGGCTTAGGTGCAATGTGTGGCCCGACTTAACTCTCTTCTTTGGAGCAGCCTATTTATTTAAAGAAAAAAGAAATACATAAATTAAATGTAGAAAATTACTAAAATATATGAAAATTATAAATATAAACTATTAATTTGTATACTTGAGAAAATGACTTCTGATTACGTAGCTATCTACGAAAAAACTGCCTTGTCTGAGGTGGTATGATAGGTCGCCTCTTATTTTTTTACACCATATAATATCTACTGTTAATTTAATCTGAAACAGAAAAAAAAATAGAATACATACACATATATACATACATATACACATACACAAACTGACATACACATATACATGCAAACATATACACATACATATATGCATACATATACACATATACATACATATAACATAAACACACATATACATACCCACAAATATACGTACACACATACACATGCATACATATACACTCATTCATACAAAATACATGCATTTATCCCATAATAATGTGTATTGTGTATATGTGAATATGTGTGTATGTGTATATGTGTGTATGTGTAAATATGTATATGTGAATGTTTATGTATGTAAATAGTTAGATTATTAATATCAAATACCATTATTTGTAGATTCCAATCAATCAGATGGAACTCCACCATTGTCTCCTAATCATGCAAGGACTATATATTGTAAATATATCAAACTTTTTATTTTAAATATACTTGTTATAATTAGATTCTAATCAATCACAGGGCACTCCACCACCTCCTACCCATGCAAGGACTTCACATGTGTCCTCCGATAGGAATTATGATGAATTTTACTATCAAGAGCATATTACATGTTGGTGTAACTCTTGCTATGGCACGTATCAAAGACCACGATTGGAATGTATTGAACATGATGTAGAGTAATGTACTTTTGAGCATGCACCACCACTTGGTCAACATGATAATGCTTGGGTATGTATTTTTCTATAAATTAATATCATTATTTTATTTAAAACCATATACAAAATCGAATTATTGTTGATATACAAGAATACTTGCTCGATGATGATGATGATGATAATAATAATTCTCATAATGTTACGTCATGTGGTTAATCCATTCTCCATGAAATCCAGTAAATGGTCAATATGGCTAGTGGCAGTCATAAACTACAATCTTCCGCCATATCTTAGCGGAAGGAACATTTTAATGCTTTCACTTTTAATCCTAGGAAAAAACAAAAAGATATGAATATATATCTTGCTTATCTCATTGACGATCTCCAAGAGTTATGGAGAGGTATTAATGTCATTGATGTATTGAAAAGCATCAAGGAAATATATATTACAGTTCATGGTATTGTGGCTTGGACTATTCACGATTTTCCAGGATATGGTGTTTGTTTAGGTATTGATGTAATTTTTTTATTCAATATGCATACAAATAAATGTGAGTTAATCTAATTATATTTTTATCGTTTTCATGATGCAGGAATATCTACTAAGTGTGTGTATGTTTCTATGTGTGTGTCTATATGTGTGTATGTGTGTCTATGTGCATATACGTGTGTATGTGTATATGTGTATACATGTGTATGTGTGTGTGGAAATGTGTGTGGATGTGTGTTTGTGTGTGTGTGTGTAAGTGTGTATGTGTCTAATATGTATGTGTGTGTGTCTATGCTTGTATGTGTGTGTCTCTATGTGTGTATATGTGTGTGTGTATGTGTGTGTCTATGTGTATGTGTGTGTGTCTATGTGTGTATATGTGTGTGTGTGTATGTATATGTATGTGTGTGTGTGTGTAAATCTATGTGTGTATGTGCATGTGTGTGCGTACCTTGCTTCAAAAGATGTGTGTGTGCTAGTACAGTGTCTCTCTCTCTCTCTCTCTCTCTCTCTCTCTCTCTCTCTCTCTCTCTCTCTCTCGCACGTCCTAATCCCGGCACAAATGTATTGAGAGAAATCAATTTTCTTTTAACATTCCAGAGCGTCGCATACCAAGATATCCTGTATGCGATGCTCCAACATCGCAAGCAATTCTCCAACATCATTAAAAGCATCGCTGACTAGCGACACTTTTTGGGATGCATATTTTTAGCATCGCATATGTGATGCTATGCATGACTTATGCAACGACACATCTTTTTTTTAAATAAAAAAGGGCTCGTCCTTTATGCAATGTTAGCATCACATAAGCAATGAGACCCACTTTTTTTCATTGGGGAGCATCGCTACGCCCCCTATTTCTAGTAGTGTAGCTAAGGGGTAGGTTATAGCTAGAGTATACACTTTTAATGAGAACCTAAAAGTGCACAAATGAATGAAGAGGATGAATCTGACTTTCTTCCAAGCTATTATTTATATAACGCTCTAAACGTTCATGTAGAATTTGAATTCAAATCATGTCTCCAAAATTCCCACTTCTCTTAATCAAAGTAGATGGAATCTTGACCTTAAAAACTCATGGTAAAGTGGTTGTAGACTTTACCAAAAAATTAAGTGATGTGGATCTTGAGTTAAACCTTGGTTCAAACACACTTTAGCTTTTGCATTATAACACTATGCTTGAAGCTCAAGTGTTATTCTCAATTGATCTCCTTCATATTGAGGATGATCTTGAACTTCTCTAACTTGCTTGCATCCATGAATTCGGTCATGATATCTGCTATTTGCTCCTTTGTGTTGATGAACTTGATGTCCACTTTCTTTGCTAATACCTGAAGTGATAATGTATCTCTATGTGCTTTCTTCTTGCATTGAACATAGGGTTATTTGCTAGATGAATGCTTGACATGTTATCTCCAAAAAAGTAAACTTAATCCAAGTCTTTGAAGAGCTTCTTAGGACATGTGATCTCACATTTCAGAAGTTCTAAGGCTCTTCACTTAGCCTATGTAGATGATAATGCAACTGTATGTTGCTTCTTGGAAATCCATTAGATGACTATTTGAGCTTGCATGAAGACATAGCCAGATGTGCTCCTTCTATCCTCCTTTGAACAATCCAAATCATCATCACTAAGCCTTGAGGTTGTAATCCATCTTCATAAGAGTAGCACAACCCTTGGTTGACAGTGTGCTTGATGTACCTTAGCACTTTCTTGATTGCATTCTTATGAACATCAGTTGGTGAATTCAAAAATTAAGAAAGAAATCCTACAAAATAACACGTCATGTCTTGTGACGGTGGCGTAAATAAGGCTTCCAATTATGCTTTTATATGCTAAAATGTCTTTAAGCGGCTGCCCTTCATGTGCACATAACATAGTGTTTGGATCCACACATTGTGTGAGTGGCTTACATCAATTCATACCATACTTATAAAGTATATCTACCAAGTATTTCCTTTGAGGCATGTGAATCCCATTTTCCACATAAATAGCTTCAATTCCAAGAGATTATTTGATCACTCCAAGATCTAAAATCTTGAATGCATTTCAAGATTAGCCTTTAACCATTTGATACCTATCACGAGGAAGGCAATAAGGAAGAAAGATCACACACACACACATTCTCACAATAAAAAAGAAGCACACACACAAATTGAGGCAAGGAAGCATGATCTTCTTCTTCTTCTTTTATTAAGTAAAAAGGAATGTACAAGAATGACCTAAAAAAACAATACAAAACGCCCAATATATAAAGAAAAGTACATATGGAAAATCCTAATGTCCATGAATAAGTGAGTTGGCAAGAAACAAATGTGCCATCACTCTCGATAGATAAATCTAGTAAAGATCAATGGAGTATCCCTGACGTACACCGGTGTGACCATTATACATGTCAGAGAAATGAAAAAGTGATACTTGTCATATTGGATCATCACATGTTCAATTTTATATCTCAACACTCCCCCTCAAGCTCAATGTCGTGTCTTGTAATCCAAGTATCTTCTGAAACTTCTTCAGCTTCTCTGCTCCAAGTGCTTTAGTGAAAATATCAATAACCTACTAATCTATTATCACATAAACAAGATCAATATCACTTGCTAATACCTTCTCTAAGATGAACTGATAATGTACATCAATATGCTTTGTTCTAGCTTGAAAAACAGGGTTCCATGCTAACTGTATGCTGCTAAGATTATCACAATAGATGGGCGACTTTTGCACTTCCACACCTAAATTTGCAAGTAGCATCTCTAGCCATGATGCCCCACATACTACCGTTGCAACACCTCTATACTCACCCTCTATAATCCACAAAGCAATAGTGGGTTGCTTCTTGCTGCTCCACATAATAGCTTCACTTCCTAGTGAGAATAGAAAGCCACTAGTAGATCTGCTATCTGGAATACTACCAGCCCAATCGACATCAATGTATCCATGAACCTGAAAACCTACACCAACTTCATAAAACAAATGCATAATCCAAAGTAGCACTCACATAAGGTAGAGTGCCCCTTAGAACATCTAAATGTGGCTTCCTGGGAACTTGCATAAATTGATTTTCAAGTCCAACAATGTAGCTTAGATCAGGCCTTGTAATTGTGACATATATCAAACTTCCCACAATTTTCTTGTATATAGTAGAATTTTCCAATGCTTCACCTAATGTAGTATCCAACTTCAAATTCTGAACTAATGGCATAGAAAGTGACTTATAATCAGCCATACCATACTTTTGTAGCATATTCAAGGCATATTGCCTTTGCGACATCCGGATACACTCAATGCCCAAAAAATAGCATAGGTGACACCAAGATCTTTCATGTGAAATTCTTGCATAAGAATTTGTTTTACCTCATTAAAGCCTTCTTCATTATCACCACCTATAATCAAGTCATCAACATAAATATCCAGAATCATGATGCCATCATCACCCTTCCTTGCATATAGTGAATGATCTACATCACAAATAGAAAACCCAATGGTGGTTAAGTAGTCGGCAATCCTTGCATGCCAAGCAAGAGGGGCTTGTCTAAGCCCATACAAAGCCTTTTGCAACCTGCAAACATATTCAAGGTGCTTTGAATCTTCATATCTTTGTGGCTAGTCCATGTATATTTCTTCTTGTAACTCACCATGTAGGAAAGCATTCTTCACATCCATCTGATGCAGTCCATCGTTTTGTTGTAGCTAATGCAACAAGCACTCTGACAGTAGAAATTTTAGCTATAGGGTGAACGTTTCCTCATAATCAATGCCATATGTCTATGCATATCCTTTTTCTACAAATCGTGCTTTATAACTACTTATGCTACCATTAGCATTGTGCTTTACCTTGTAAACCCACTTGTAGCCTAAGTGTTTCTTTCCTTGCTACAATGAAAGGCGCTTCCATGTTTTGGTTCCATAAAGTGTTTCCATCTCCTCATCCATAGACTTTTCCCAATCTCCATTTCCAATTGCATCTTCAAAACAAAAAGGTTTAGTATCTTGTATTACCTTGGTCACATAGGCACAATGATGAGCCATATAACTACCATACGTCAAGCGTTAAACTAAATTCCGCATCCTCCCATATCTTCTTGGTCGTGGGTCAATTCTTCTTGTATCATCTGCATGTTCAAAACTTATAGATGTTTTACTACCAGCAGAAAGCTTTTCCTTACCTTTCTTCAATGTAGTTGATGAGTTTTCTAGAGTGAAATTTCCATGCAATCTTACACCATCGATTTGAGCTCGAATTATTTCTTGGTGACACATCTAGTCCACTCAAAACTTGAGATTTTGCACTTGAGTTTTTAGCATTTTCTTTGTCATTTGGTTCAAGATTAAGTCCATCTTTTGTGTCTGCATAGAAGCTTGACATTTCATCAAACAACACATCTCTACTTACCTTCACTTGTCGTGTGAGTAGATTATAACATTTATATCCCTTTTGCTAAAAGGAGTACCCAATGAAGATACATTTTTCTGCTTTTGGATCAAACTTTCATCCCTAAATCATCTAGAACATGTACATATGCAATACAACCAAATTCTTTTATATATGATAAGTTTTGCTTTTTACCTATGAACTTCTCTTCACATGTAACTTGATGTACAACAAGAGTCAAAGTTCTGTTCTATGATGTATACAGCAATGTGCACAACATCTGCCCACTAACAATGAGGCATATTCTTCTCAGCCATCAAGGCTCTTGTTATGTCTATTTTTGCATTCAACAACACCATTTTGTTATGGAGTGTACCTGCATGAAAAATGACGTCAAATTCCGTGACTTTTAAGGATTTTTTTGAACTCACTGGACATGTATTCACCTCCTCTATTAGACCTTAATATCTGAATTTCTTTTCTGATCTCCTTTTCCACCATAGCCTTAACATTCTAGAAGTGAGTGAACATCTCACTCTTCTCTTTCATGAAATATACCCATACTTTTGGTGTATGTTCATCAATGAAAAAAACATAAAACCTACAGCCGCCCATAGATGTGGTCTTTGCAAGACTCCAAACATATGTATGTACTATTTCTAGTACATCCTTACTAACATGCTTGTCATTCGAAAATGATGCTCTTGACTGTTTACCAAATTGACATGCTGCACATACCCTTTGCATCTTTGCAAGCTTGAAATTTGGTAGTCCATTGACAATCTCCTTTGACTCTATCAATTTAAGCCTCTGCAAATATGCATGTCCAATTTGTTTGTGCCAGATTTCTATATCAGCAATAATTTCTGCACCTTTTTCAAACATGGTTGCATTCATTTTAGGAATTTTCACATTTAAGGTGAACATCCTACCCACTTTGTTTCCTTTGGTAATCAATCTTCCATCCTATTTTTACTCTTCTACATATGTCCCATCAACATTGAATTTGAATTGTAATCCTTGATCAACCATTTGTCCAAGAGAAACAAATTCTTTGTTATATTTGGAACATGCAACACATCAACAAGATGTTTTACCT